>OMNM01055686.1:0-13599 GCA_900302745.1 Parablennius parvicornis | reverse complement strand
CACTAAAGTGAGAGACTAATAAAGGCAGTAGCTGCCATGGAAACCAGGGCAGAGGCTAACTCATCCCTCCGTGTCTAGGGACCCATCATAGGGCCTTTGCCATCGTACAAACATCTGCACTCACACACACACACACACACACACACACACACACACACACACACACACACACACACACACACACACACACACACACACACACACACACACACACACCTGTCTTGTTTGTCAGTGGTGTAGCTGACTGCAAGTCGATCTTCCACCCTGGCATTAAAGCAAATTATCCAGACACTGCCCCTGTTGTTATGCTGATGATGTTGGGCTATACTCGCATGTGAAGCTGGACCATTTGAAACCATCATTTTCTTTTAACATTATGACAGATAATTTCAGAAGGTCTCATTTCTCCCTCCCGGGTTCACAAAGATGATCCAGGGCTATTTGCCTGCGACTGTCAAGGCTGCAGCCAGAACTGAATATAAACGACCATCCGCGTTACAATCTCGCTACAGAGTGTTTTGTGTTTTGATGTTGATGTACGAATGAAAACACGCCTCCTGTAGCTCTCTGTTTCTAAAGCCCCAGAAAACCACACAAGGCCTGTACGCACTCAATGTTTTAGTATTGATTTTAGGGTGGGCTGGTTAATGGTCCACCTGGAAGCGCTATGGGACCCTTGTGATGCCGCGGAAAGAAAAAAAACTGATTGTGAAATGGTTTTTAGTCGGAGTCTTTGTGAATGTGCCAAGAGGGAAGAACCAACATGAAGGTAGGGCTGCACAATATATTGTTTACGAGATATCAACATGTGCAAAATACATAATGCAAAAAAAAAAGAAGAAAAAAAAAAAGATTTAAATGCTATGCATGTCAACATATTTGGCCAATCAGATGGAGCCTTCCTGCCCAAGATGCCCACCCAATAAAATGCTTCTATTTATTGCAAATATATAACATGTTGTATGCAACTTACGCACAAAATATTTAAAAGAAAATATATCAAACAGCTCTAAGATGCAGAAAGACATATTTACAACATGGGGTGCACAACGGTGTAGTGGTTAGTACTCTTGACTCACAGTGACAATATTCTCAGTTTAATTCAGGATTTGTGGCCTCTATGAAGTTTGCAAATTCTTCTTTGCTTGTCTGGGTTTTCACTGGGTTTACTAGTTTCCTATCAGACTGGTCCAGGGTGTAAAGAGTGAGCTGGGATCCACTCCAGCACCATGTGACCATAGGATGGATTAAAAAAAAAAAAAAAAGAAGGATGATTTACAACCTGGTTAGAATAAATGCTGCCCTCATATCGAAACACTTGAGTAGACGAGTTGGGTTGCGGGTAAAATCCATATTCCTCTGATTGCCCCATTGAGGATTAGGTGAATGTCTTCTCTAACAGCATGCTTTTCAATTGTCCTGTGGTTTCACTCAGCTTCCTCTTGAGTTTGAGAACAGGATGTAATACTAATTGAATATTTCACTCAGCCATGCAACCGCGGGGGAAACAAGTCCGGGCACCATGTGAAGAAAAAGGAGAAAACCAGACTCACCTTCCTCTGCAGCAGCCCGGAGAGTCCAGTCCAAGAAGAGGAGAGCCAGCAGGACGAAGCTGCTGTATATCAGCTCCATAGCGAGGTGACTGCAGGGGGACTAATGGATCGACCTGGACAGAAGACCAAGTGGCGCTGGCAGCTCGGCTGTGGACCACTCCGCATTTAAAGTGGACTTCAATTCAGAAGAGGAAAAATAAAAAATAAAAAACAACCTTCACACTGATCAAAACACTGCAGCAGATAGAAAGAAAAGTGTGTGGATGCAGCTTCCTTCACAACAAGGCTGGAAACTTGTCCAACTTTGTGTTCTAGTTAAAAGACGGGCAGAAAAACAAAAAAAAAAAAGAAATGAAAACCAAAAATCACGCTCCTCTTCAAAATCAATCCTCAGTCAGCACATGGAGGAGGATATCTGTTTCACACTTGAACAAATAAAAATAAAGTCGGCTTTCTTTTGAGGTCTTTGTGCTCCGCAAGACTTCACCCCCAAAATTCTCCCCCGGAGCTCGATGATCGAGGAACCGCAACCTGGGCGCCTCACTGCAAACCCCTCATCACCCCTCATACCTTCTTCCTCCTCCACATCTTCTCAGGGTTCTTCCAAACAATCTGATGAAGTGTGCCTTCTCTTCTCTCTCTTCATAAATATCCCTCCCCACCCCCAAAAAAAGCACCATGCAGTTTGGCTGCGGGAGGAAAAAAGAAAAGAAAAAAAAATCCAGGAGAGGTTGGTGGTGGAGAAACTGCGCGACGGGACTCGTCTGGCCTCGAGTTGGAGGCAGAATTAGAGGGAGAGCTGAGAGAGAAACGTCTGCTTCAGCTCCAGCTTCGCCTCGGGCTGGACGCGCAGCCGGTGCTAAAAGTTGTGCGCTAAAGCGGCTCCGAGGACTGAGTACAGCGCGCTGGTCACCGAGGACTTCATCACCGCATCAAACCCGAAGTCGACTGGCAGCGGCAGGCTCCGCCCACTCCCCGTTACCATAACAGCAGCGTCAAATACGCGTGGCGGCACATGAAACATCCGGAAGACGCCTTCATACTAAAATAGCACAACAAACGACTTAGACGTGCACAAGTACATCTGCTGTTGGTTTTCTGTCAATAGAGTAACTTTATTAGCTATAACATTGAAGATGAAAGTTTTTAATGAAATATTCATTGTTTATTCAACAAGGAATTCACGTTTTTAGATGAAGTATTTTCTGGATTGTATGGTCAATATCAGGGGTGTCAAGGATAAGGCAATTGGGTCAAAATCCACCCGCAAGATTCTCCAATCCGACCAAACCAACAAGAAAATTGTAAAAACAATTCAAGTAAAACTGATATTTAAAAAAAAAAAAAAAACGAATTCCCTAAGAGTAGGGAACATAAAACAACACTGAGACCCCGGTGAGATATCAGCGATGCTGCCGGAAAAAATAACTAACTCCTGGTGAATTAGTATTAAAAACTAGTATTAAGTAGTAGTTGGTAGTAGGTAAACTAGTAATAAGCCCTTTTTGCACAATGTTTCAAATGAAGACATGTTGTTTTTATATTTTTCTTTGAGAAAAGTTTTCAATTTACACGGAAACGTCCATTTAAACGGCAGAAACACTGAAAACAATGTAGTTAGCGTTTGGGGCCATTAGTGGGTGCTGTTGTTTCTTCTTGTAATAACACATATGCACGCAGAGAACAATATGCTATAAACAATAACAATGGCGAGTCCACCGACATCTGTATGGACAGACGACAAATTTGGATCGCTGTCACGGCTGACTCTTGACTACAAAACTACAAAATCCCAGGAGATTATGGACATGGACTCATGCCACTCTGGATTCTGCCTTTGTTGTTATTGTCCATTGATTCGTGTATGTGCAGAAGAACTATTTACCACGACTGTGGTGCACAGGGACAGTAGAAGCGTTTCAGAAAAGATGCATTTTCCCCAAATTACATGGAGATAGAGTGGCAGCATTTTCAAAAAAGTTCCACCATCGGAGTTGTTCTCAAAAAGCTGTATTATCAGTAGCTTCAAGCACCATTTTTGCATAAATGGACAACAAAAACGCAACACAAGTTTTCCATTTTCAGCTGAAAACATCGTTGTGTAAATTTGGCCCTAGCCTTAAAGCCATGCTGTCAAGGTGAATTTGCAAAAATATGCATTTATGCAACAGCTACAGATACATTTTGTGGACATTCCACTGTATTTTACACCAGATGGTATCATTAAAATGGCTCTATGTTGTGACTGTAGTCATTTTAGGAAGTAACAGTTTGGTTTTGTGAAAATATAGACATTTCCATCACGTATACTCTGTCGCCCCTGAACAAATCATGTGTTTGACACCCCTTATTTTGGATTTTATCTAAGCCTGAGTAAAATGCAATGCTTCAAAAATGCATCCAAACTACTGCATAATTGTGAGTATTAGTGATTTTTTTTGTTTGTTTTTTTGTTCCACCTTTGGTTAGTTTATTAAGTCTTGTGAAAAGGTTAATTCATCATAACAGCAATAACTGTTGTTACAGGTTGTGATCTTCATTATGATACACTACATAGTCATATTGTCGTGATTTTAACTGACTTTAACCAAGTTAGTGTCACAAAGAGATGGAGCCTCTCTTGTCTGGGGCAATTGGCAGAGGAATATTTTATAGGGAAAATTTAATTTCATTCAGTTAAATTCAGAGATTTGCAGTACAGTCCTCTCATGTAACTAAAGAAATTACAAAGCTTAGGTAATATGTGTATGTCAAATGTAGGAAAACAACAAAAACAATTACCTGATGGGTTACGGCGACCAGTCAGGAAAAATCCTTTTCAACAGGAGGAAACTTCAAGTAGACTCAGCAGGGTGCTGCCATCTGCCTCAGTTAGAGGAATACTTGAGAGAAGAGAAAGGCACAGCAAACAACAACAAGCATTCAAGAGAGCGCAGACTGAAACTTTAGATCGTGAACTAAGCCAGCGATGCCTGCGGGAAGGTACAGGCAGAGAGGAGACAGAGAAAGAAGCTTAGAACAAGTAATTCACAAAGCTATGGCTGGCTATTGATCACAAGGGCGTCAGCTTACACAATGTGTCCCAGTAGAGCTTGTATAGATAGGAAGTAATTAATAAAAGCCACAGTGATACATACTCAAAGTTAATTATATATATGTTGTACCACTAGAAACGGAGTTAACTCCTAGGAATCCCTCTCTGTGCCTACACATTTGTCTCCAGTGGCAACTCATGGTAGAGAACCATGCTTTTATTTTGATAATTTTCACGATTTCCGGTGCTATTCATATTATTTCTGTTGAAATTGACTATACAACAGCAATTAAACTCCATCTATTGCAAGCACTGGCATGCTGTTTTGGAAAGTATTCTGCAGGTAGGCTCCAGTCTATACTTTAAACGCAGACCCTCTGAGATTCGGTTCTGATGTAAAAACCATTGAAGTTGCATCTGTATCATATATTCCAGATTCTGTACAAGGCTATATTTGACATAATATGGATTGACTCTGCACAGAAGAGAAGTAGTAGCCAAAGATCAGCACCGCTGAGACCTCACAGATTGAAGAAAATTCTGAAATGAAGCACATCTACTTGGAGTTCAGTGGTGGTGGTACACAACTTGCTGATGGGCCAGCTTTGTACTTCACCTGGGTCTTATGATGAAACTCTCGTGCAATATTGCCTTTAGCACATAAAAGTCTTCTTGCTTGCATTAGAGGCTGGTTATTACGCATTTGGCCATTACGGCGCTTGGATGTTTTATGACATCTCACTCTGAAATGTGCATATTTAAATATTTTTCAACAAGTCATTGCGAACACTGTATACTTTAATGAGGGCCACAGCATTACCAATTCATTACATCAGTGTTGCAGGACTGCCTATTTTCCTATTTAATTAATAGTTGTTTTCCTCGAGGGGAGCTGAATGGAATCACATTTTGAAGAAAATCTGGGAAAGACAGCGGCATAAATAAGGGAAAATGCAAATTTCAAGTCTAAATGACAAAATGTAAATAAGACATTTGCAATTCATGGTGGCTTATAACAAGGCCAGACCTATGTTTAATTTGGGAATGACGGGTCAGTGTTACTTAATCTCCCAGGGTCAAATTGTGTTGTTGCAGGTTTGTTGCTTATATACAGCAGAACAATCGATACCCATATCTATCCTTCTGTCTTGACCACTGGCTAATACATAATTGTAGTATGTGCCAACATCTGACACTTTCCAGTGATAAATCTCACGGGACTGAATGTGATAAATACAAACACTGAGTTATAGTTAGTTCTCTGTGATGTCTGATGCTTCTCAATTGATTTCATCAGCCTCTCAACTGAAAGTTGCCGAACGATCAAGTGAGATTGTGTTAAACTCATGTTTTATGTATAAGAAACTTCCACCACTCTGGTATGTTTTGCTTAGTTGTGTACCAAATAGTATATGAATAATGATATGAGTCAACAAGAAACATCTCCAGCTCAGTTTTCCTCTGCAGCGGTGCCTGTTGCATTGTTCTGTATTGTCTTTTATTCTTCCTTCGTACCCTTTGTTCATATGTCAGCATGTTATATAACTGGAAAGAAAGTGAAAACAGCACGCATAAAGACGATGCTTTGGGGTATTCTTCTCACCAACGCTGTCACTTACTGTATGCAGTGCATGAAATTCTTCCTCACAAGCTTTAATCAAGCTCTCACTTCCAGCACTGGAAAGCTGCAGGGGGAGCTTCAACGGGAATAATTGTGATACAAACGAGACTGAGAAATGTCCTTGGGATGTTCTATATTTCTCCTTTGCACCAAGTCTAAGATTTGTGGAGCCTCTTGAGTGTGAGATAGAGAGAGCTCTTTGATCAGCATGACCAACCGATGAGAGAAAACGAAGCTATTTGTCTGGTGTTTGTGCTCACTTTCTTCCTTTTTTCTTCTTCTTTCTAAGTGATTGTGTTATCAGACAGCTGAAAGTCATCTCTGTTTTACTGATTGTCAAAGAAAGTTGAAGGCCTGCAGAAATACAGAGTTGTGTGGAAGTGGAGAGGCTGGCTCTCGAAAAGAGAAATACATGGAAAAAGTAAAAAAAAAAAAGAGAGAAGAGGGAGTTTGTGTTGGAGCAAACATTGAAGCAAACATACAATCAAGACACCATAATAATGGTCCTCCTCTGACCGCAACAAGTGTTTTGGTATCAGAACTGAGTATGTATTCATCCATTCATCTTCTAAACCACTTTTGGGTGTGCTGAAGCCTATAACCACCCTGGCACTGGACAAAAGGGAGAGTACGATCTGGGCAGTTCACAGAGCAAACGCAAAGAGACAAACACCCATCACACACTTCATGCCATGTGGAGAGTCACCAATTGATCCAAACACACATCTGTAGACAGTGAGAGGAAAGCTGAACTCCTGGGGGAAAAAAAGGCAAGGCAGACACAGGAAGTACATTCACGCTCAAAACAGTGACATCGAAGCCCTGATTCCAATGTGTATTTTTATTAGGAGACACAACTGCACTACCATGCATTTCGTAGTATCCTGTCTCGTAAACATGTCTGGCATTGGGCAATTTTCTAAAACTCAAAGATGTGTTTTTGCCACCAGGGGACATTTTAATTAATCATTTGATTAATTCTTTTTCATATATAAGTTCATCTCAAACAAATCGACGTGTGAAAGTTGTTCCTTTGTACTGTAATGAAATCAAATGTAATTTTCAGGCAACTTGACAGATTTCCAAGTTCACATGTGTACCCACTGCTGTCTCGCTGTTAATGAGTCAGCAACAGTACTTAGTTAAACATGTATCAGTCTGACTTTCATCATCTTGAAGGATGAAGTGTCCTGACTGATCCTGCTGAAGCTCTGTGAGATTAATTCTTCATTTTTCCAGTGAGATGTCTCAACCAGTGGATAAATATAGTTTCGACTAGAAACCCATGATGTCATCTGACTTTGGTGATCTTCTGAATGTTTTTTTTTTTTTTTTTTGTAGCACCACCAGCAGGATGGGTTTTTCACTCGTTTGCCATAACCCAGCATGAAGTAGCACTTGACTCAGAACGGACCTGCTTTTAGTCTCATTATGATTACTGATCCTCTTTACCACCTTGTGGTTCATATCCATGGTGTACAATGAGATGTTCACACAGCTATGTGTGTCAGGTAGGTTATTGACACCAGCATGAAATTTTTCACATGGAATTTCACATGATAGTCAGCTGAAAAACAAACCAAGGTTTTCCTGTGATTATATTGTTTGTTAGGAGTCTAAACAATGAGTGACTTGCTTAAGGACACTGGCTGTTTATAATGAGTTCACAAATCACTCTTCAATCATTGATCTGCCTACAGCTGAGTTAAAGCTGTCCCATTGAGGGTTGTCCATGTTGAATAGAAAAGTATTTCCCTAGCTTGCAGCACAGTGAGAAGAACTCATATGAGTCTATAACAGTGTATTATACAGTGTATAGACATAGTAATATAATTGCCTCAAACAGCTAGTGTGTGATCTTGATGCCAAGAACATCTGGTATATACACAGTATTTGCCTTGCCAAGCTCTGCTGGCAGAAAAGTAGTTGAGCTCCAATCTTGTCTTATTACAGAAGCACCAAATAGGCATTTTCAGCTGCCATTGTGTTGCTTTTGCACAGATATGGAACAGAAGGTCTTGATAATGTCCTCAGAGTCTGGATGTTTTAAGTCTCCTTTTCCTCCCCGCAAAACCTTCTTATTGTATTTGGTACTTTGTCTATTACTTTCGGACAAAGTGCACAGGTGCCACCCCAGTGGTACATCAGGTTAAGTCTGGACTTGTTGGGGACCTGCAATGCTGTGTCTACATGTACACACGCACACACACACACACACACACACACACACACACACACACACACACACACACACACAGACATGCATGCACACACACGTTCGTATTAACCAGAAATTCAAATTCAAATTCAAATATGTGCACATCCACTGTATGGTATCATCCTGATTCTGGCTTCTGCAGAATGAAAATATGCAGATGATCCAGGTGACATTATAAGCTTTCTTTCCGAGGTTAAGCTCTGTTTTTGCAGATGTGACACCCAAAGGATTTTTCTTTTAAATCGCTGTCATTTTTTTTACTCAATAAAACCTACTATGCAAAACCAAAATCTCTTCCATTTGTTTCTTAAATCTAATTTAAATATTATCCACAGTATCATAAATAAGGTGAAATTCTTTTGAAGTGGTAGTTTAGTATATTCATTAGGTACTTGATCAAGAAGTTTTTTTTTCAGCAGAGGTAAATCCCAATGTCACAAAAGTCTTTTGGAAAATTAATGTGCAAATATTTCTGGTGGTTGTCTAGGCTACCATGTGGTGTGTCAATAAGCCTTTAGGAGTCAGAGAAAAAAAAATAGAGAAGTGCCCACTGGATCCAATCAAAGAACCAGCTATTATCTCTGTCTGTGGATTTTAGTCGGCAGCTGTTTACACAAAAGCATGAAGTGGCATCCTAATGCCAAACCCCTGCACCGCACCCTGCACCACACCATTCTGAGGATGAATCATCTGATCTTCGTCCAGTCATTATGATTAATTCACAAAAGTACTGGGAAGCGGCTAAAAGTGACTTCATCCAGATTTACTACTACAACACAAGATGTAAACAGTAGGTACAATTGGGACAACAAAGCTAAAAGTTGTCTTCACAAAGAGATGGATACCAAGTGAAACCTCAGGGCTGATAAATGGGACAATGAATCAATGAAGGGAAGATAGAGCGGGTTGGAATCAAACAAACTGGAAGACTGATCTTTTATTCCAGACTTTTGCTGTCAGGTTGTATCTGAGGTTACAGATGATGCAGACATGTTTCCCGTTCAGAGCCGATGTGTTTGGCTGTCTGGCTTGAATATCCAGCCGACAGAAAGTCTGTGACTAATAATACCCGGTAAACTTTGTGAAACTCCCAGACAGCTATATACCTGCTGCATAATCATCGAGATGTAAGGGGATTACAAAGAATTAAATCTTTACTAAGGAATACAGACACACCCATTTCACGGCTCTGCACAGAAAGGACATTTTGTAGTCTAAATGCAGGAAATAATTTTGAAAGTATGTGGGCTTTTTTACTTGATGTTTATACATTTTTTCAGAAGAACACAGTGCTTTGCCCACTGAAGTTAGGACCAAAAGCAACGGTTTTAAAAAATGAAAAAGAAAAAGTCCCCAGGGACTGTGCCTTCAAGCCCACCGATATGACATTGGCTTTGAGTTGTGTGATAGCTTGTGTTGCACTGAAATGCTTCATTGGTTTCTGTGTACAAAGGCACAGAAATTCACAAGTTTTGAGGTTGCTTTGAATGCTTCAGAAATAATTCTCGCTTGAGTCGTCTTTCCAACAGTCACATGACACGCATGTCATCTGCTCTTTCATCCAAATCCAGCCTTGTCACTGCAGCTTTGGACCCTGGCAGCAGGCACGAACAGACTTCGCTCCAATATCAGCCTATTGTCAGACTGCCTGCAAATAATTGCTGGTGATACAAGACCAACTGCAGCAGATACCGTATTACTTTTATCCCACCATGAATTATATGATCAAACTGTCTGACAGTTAATTTCACTCCACCGGCTTCCTCTTTCTCCATATTTGGAGTTGACATTTGAGTCTAATCACTGGCATGATTAATAGTTGGTATCACTCATTTGTCACGCCTTCTCCGTCTTGAAGGATTGTCCTCTCTGGCAGGAAGACGGGATGCTTGTGGAGTGTTTGCACATTTGAAAAATACAGTTTCCAAACATAAATCGGTTTATTGATGAGAGACTTTTTTTTCCCCAATGCCTCAGTTTTTATTTAATTATGAGAAAATTTTCAATTCAAATTTTGGAGTTGCCATTATACTATGGCAATTTTTTTCAATAATCCATCTGTCAGACATCTGTCTAGCTCTTGAGTCCAACTGTGCATTCGGTCACCAGCTTGTGTGCTCTGGTACACAGAGTAGACATCATGACTGATGGGAGGATAAGAGAATGTGGAGGGGACTAACGCAATGTTTCCAAGGCCTTACCACTTTCCAGGTTCAAATCCTGTTTATGTCCTTTGATGGATGCTTTTGTCTCTTCCCGGCCGATTCTCCGTGTCACTTTCAGCTGATGCAACAGAGCAGGGATCAAGTTGTGGTCACACTGATAAATGATATTTGACGTTTCACAGGTGAAAAAAGTCAAACACTAACAGCACAGGTGGTTTAAATAAAAAAGAAAGAAAGAAAAGAAAGAGGTACTTGAAAATCAACCAGAAGGAAACAATAGGTTCAGCGTGAAACATATGGTGGCCAATGGGATGCCTTTTCCAACTTGGGTATTTTTCATAATCATAATGCAATGAATAATAGAAAGAAATTAAAATATGATAAAACGGTTTGAATATTTTAATAAAACACACCTTTAAAATTGAAATAATGTGGTAACCTGAGTGTAAACCATAATTGTACCAGTTATAACAGTTGCAGACTACATGAAAAGATCTATCAGAACTGTCATTGTCAATGCTTTTGTTGTGCCTGTGGATCCCAACAGCCCCTGACGATAATATCTTTTAATGCAAGATACATCAGGAAACTGACATTAAATCAAAAGTGACTGAGACAAAACGTGTGTGATGTGAGTTGGCCAGACTGTTGTTGAAGCTCTCTGGAAGGTGTCACCCCCCTGCACATTAGAAAAGTTGTGTTATTTGTTTTGCACGTAAGATCTTGAAATGTAGCTGCTAAGTTAACGATAAGAAACAGGGATCATACTGGTAAAATGAACAAGCTGATCTGATTGTTTGGCTGCACAGCATGAGTTCATAATGAGGGGCTCACTGGCAAGGCTTAATGAGTTAATAGCTTATTGGATTTTCTTTCAGTAGACCTTTTCAATGCCAGCAACAAATTTTAATAGGGAAATATGTGATTTATCGTGACAAAATAGAAGGCAATATCAGATGAAATCCTGGTGAAAGGATGCACTTGTGTCTTTGTTAACCAAGCAGAATTTCCACATAACCAAAGCCGTGTCTGGTCTTTGAACAAGAATTATTTTTGCAGTGTTTGGAAAAGCACTTTTTTACATCCCAGTGGTAGATTATGCTTTTAAAAACAGCATGCATGGTTCAAATGTGCTAGAAGCTATAAACAATCTCAGTGATATAGGCTCAAAGCAGCTGTAAACTCCCCGAATGCCTTCCTGTTCACACACACACCCACATGCACACATCATAGCATAACATGTGATCAGACGAAAGGATCCTCATGATTGTGTGCTTTCCAAAGAGAAAATGGTTCCCCTGAAGAGAGGTGGAAGGGGGTGGAGGTGGGAAACCCACCAGCAAATAAGAGCCGGAGCAAGTCTCTGCAAATGCCTGTGAGTGGAGCTTGTATAAGCTGCCCGAAAGTGGAGAGTGAGCGCCCTCCTCTGGTCACAGCCTGGTTTTTAATTGAAGTCTTCGTCTGATCAACAGTGGGGAATACATTCAATGACACCAGCAAACAAACAACAAAAGAAGGCGGTTGAGTCCATTTTCAGAAAGCATTTTTAAATTAATTTTATTATTTTATAGCTAATTTACAACAAGCGCTTCACTGAACTGGAACATTTTATTTTGCTTGATATTGTCATTGTTAAATATATTTTTCTGCATCAGTTGACTTTGTTGTAACTCTGTAATCAGTCTTTTTCTGTAAAAATTCATATACTTTATAAGGAATATCACACTATGATACGGATGGCTGAGAGAGATATTAAGAAATACATATAACCCTCAAAAAAAGAAATTTAAAACATATTTAATTCATGGATGTGTCTCTGTGTGTCTGTGATTCTCTCAATGTGTAAATGTAAATGCATGTGTGGACGTGCTGTTGTCTTGGAGCCTGTGTGTGTGTGTGTGTGTGTGTGTGTGTGTGTGTGTGTGTGTGTGTGTGTGTGGCCCACCTGGAGTGTGCACATGTCTCTGTGTTTGCGCAGTTACGCTGGGCTGTGGCTCGGATGGTTTCTGTACTTGCATCAATTCAGCAGCGTGAACAGGCTAAATCTAAAGCCACATGGCACTCCAACATCCCTGTTATATTTACAGCATTTCTGGCCCAAACCCATAAGCTCTTTCAATGTGGGGGAAAAAAAAAGATAAATACAAAAATATACAGACTTGAGATGGAACCAGTGACATTTCAAAATAAATAAACAATAAACAAAAACTTGTTATTCTTCATTCACAAGCCTCGGCTGCTCTAACTTCAAGCCAAGAGAAGCTAGTGAGCTGAATAAAAATGAACAATAAATATGAATGGTCAATTCCATCAATACTTCCACCTTTACTCTTATAATTCAGAACAAATCATAAGTAAATTACAAACACATGCTCTTAAAACTGTGACTCTGAGTCCTTTTGCTTCCACTCGATGTCCCTGTCTTGTCCATACCTGTAGCATATAATGCCGTCAGTGCAAACTTTATATATACTGTTTTACTCTTAGACACATAAAACCATCTTCATTGCATAACATCATAGCAGTATTGCACTACATCTTCATGTGCGTGTCTCACTCTCTCTCTCTCTCTCACACACACACACACACACACACACACGCACGCACCATCCATTTATATATTATACATTATAACCACCAGTAGATGTTATAAAGGATAGATATTCTCATGTAATATCATTTATATTTTATACATGACACACACTTTCTTGCCACTCACTCACTCGTAAGCCGCTAACGCACGCAGTCGCACAGACGCACATGGCTGCATTGTACATGTGTTTCAGTTTGTTTTCAACATATACAAGAACATATCAGATAAGTCAGTTCAAAGCTCTAGTGTGAGGTCTGCTTTACATCGACTTGATCGGTTCACTTAATTGTGTTTAGCTTTTAGCTGCAATTTACAACAATAATATGGGATTTGTGAGTAAATTCAACAACCAAACGGCAATATTACCAAAAGAAATCTTGGAATTGGAAATGTTGATTTTTTTACAGACTTAGTC
>OMNM01055681.1:0-12606 GCA_900302745.1 Parablennius parvicornis | reverse complement strand
TAGAGCATATTATTCCACTAACATCAGATTAGAGCATATTCCTCATCTAACATCAGATTATAGAGCATCTCTCTCCTCTAACATCAGATTATAGAGCATATTATTCCACTAACATCAGATTATAGAGCATATTATTCCACTAACATCAGATTAGAGCATATTCCTCATCTAACATCAGATTATAGAGCATCTCTCTCCTCTAACATCAGATTATAGAGCATATTATTCCACTACCATCAGATTATAGAGAATATTATTCCACTAACATCAGATTAGAGCATATTCCTCATCTAACATCAGATTATAGAGCATGTCTCTCCTCTAACATCAGATTATAGAGCATCTTCTTCCACTAACATCAGATTATAGAGCATATTATTCCACTAACATCAGATTAGAGCATATTCCTCATCTAACATCAGATTATAGAGCATCTCTCTCCTCTAACATCAGATTATAGAGCATCTTCTTCCACTAACATAAGATTATAGAGCATCTTCTTCCTCTAACATCAGATTATAGAGCATCTTCTTCCTCTAACATCAGATTATAGAGCATCTTCTTCCACTAACATCAGATTATAGAGCATATTATTCCACTAACATCAGATTATAGAGCATCTTCTTCCACTAACATCAGATTATAGAGCATCTTCTTCCACTAACATCAGATTATAGAGCATATTATTTCACTAACATCAGATTATAGAGCATATTGTTCCACTAACATCAGATTATAGAGCATATTGTTCCTCTAACATCAGATTATAGATCATCGGCAGGAAGCTGCTGCTGCAGGAGACTGACAGGCATTATTACTGTACTCTAGATTATAATCTGTGCTGCTCTGCAGGGGCTGCTCACCGTCTCTCCTTCAGAGGACACAGGCCCGTCCACTGCTGAGTTTTAGGGTCGAAAGATTCCACCGAGTCGAAGAGCTTCCCGTACGAGCCGCCGCCGATGGCGTAGATCTTCTTGTTCATGGAGGCGTAGCAGCCGACCTGCAGGGGGAGCCGGAGAGGCCGCGGTGAAGCCTGCAGACTGCGTGTGGGGTTTGCGTGGGGATTAATTCCGAGACAGATTAACTGAAACGGCTAAAAGAGCAAAACTGCAAAAACAAGGGAAACAACGAGGAGTTCGCTCCGACAAGGTTCCTACATTTGGGCTGAAACCGGCCATTTGTTTTTTCAAAATGGCCGACTTCCTGTAGAGAGACTTCTTGGTTTGTTATATTTATACGAGTGTGTGTGTGTGTGTGTGTGTGTGTGTGTGTGTGTGTCTGTGCCTGCGCGCGACGGGCACACAGAGAACGAGAGAATCACAGAGCGGCGGCCGTGGTGTGCGTGTGTCTCTGTGCGTGCGGTAGACAGACCGAGGAGCGCTAAATTGATGCTGCAGCTTAATTTCAGGCTATATACAATTTTCTCATAGCTTGGGCCATCTTTATATCTACTGTATATGAGCAACAAATCTTTTTTTGTGTCATGATAAACTCCCAGTGACCAGCATGAGAGTGTGACAACAACACCAACTTTAACACACGTGCTCCTCATTCACACCTGAGACCTTGTATCATGAACAAGTTGCATGACATCGGCGTTGAAAAACACCTAACTGTGCCCAATTTTCACATGGGATGTACTCACTTTTGTAGCCAGCGGTTTAGATATTAACAGCTGTGTAGTTATTTTGAGGGAACAGTAAATACCAGTTGTACTCAGACTATTTGATATTATATGAAAATGTCCCATCAAAAGTTATAATTAAATACTTGCAGGTCTGTGAGGGGTGTACTCACTTTAGTGAGATACTGTGACTCAGATCGGTGTTTTCTGTTAAACAGGGGGCACACTGATTATGTTTACATATTGGGTATTTTCTTGCAAAGTCACTGTCCTGGGACACTTTCACCACACATGTCTTTCACATGACTCGAACTATGTGGTCGCCTCGGGAAGTAGTTTGAGCGAAAATGCTTTGGTTTCAGTTCACCTGAAACACATGTTAACGCCAGGCCTGAACAGGCTCTTATAGAACCTTTAAGGGCTTCAGGAAGTTTCTGTAACATGTTGAGTCTAAGTACACTATAAAATGTGCTTCATGTGATGTAGTTCAGAGAGAAAGAAAGTCACCAGGAGCATTCTGTCCTACCTGCTAATTTGATGATTTCTGCAATCCAGTAGACCTTGTTGGAGAGACTGGTGTCAGAGTTCGGCACCTCGATCCTCACTCCTTCCTCGATATCTCCCCAACATAATCCCATCGGAGCCTGAAGAACAGACTGAAGCTGTGAACCAGATCACACCCACAGCCATTGCACATACAACTCTTTCACACTCACGTGTTTGAAACAGCTGACTGGAGCTCCCACTGTGTTATTGCTACAGATATATCTGCCCCAGTCAAAGCTCTCTGCTGGGACCACTGACAGGAAGGACAAAGAGTGAGGCTGAGTGTCCACAGCAATACAGATCAAGACAGGGTTCTGGTCTCTTACCGGCTTTCGACTTGGCCTGGTTCTGTTGACTTGCCTGATACTGAGCGTAAGCTGCCAACTTGGCCACCAGAGGCTGTTTCTGCAGGACCTTTGCCTTTTTGGTGGGTGGTTTGCCCTTGAAACAAAAACATACATCAACACTGGTGTGACCACACACACTAATCTTTGACCAGCAGGGATCATCTAATGTGCTCACCTGGAGCCGCGCCAGGATGCTAGCTTTCTTTGAATTGGAGGAGTAACTCCTGGAGCAGGACACACTGCAGAAACGCTTGGTTTTAGAGTAGAATGCATCGCGGACCCCAACCATCCCGCACATCTCACAGGTAGCTGTAAAACCAAGCAGAATAAAGTCAATCATCAAACCTTTAAATAGTTTTAAGAGGGTGAGAGTGGCCCCCATGTCTCCCCAGCCATCAGTCTAAGTACCGGTTCCCCCTAGGGTTGTGTGCTGAGCTCCTTACTTTACACCCTCTACAGGCATGACTGCACCTCGACACACCCCAGCAACAGCAGTATAATGTTTGCTAGTGATAGCACCGTGGTGGGACTTATCTTAGGGGGGATTGACTCTGCAGACCGGGACAAGGAGGAGAGGCTGTCAGCGTGGTGCATGGAGAACAATCTGATCCTGAACACCAGGAAAACGAAGGAGATCTTTGTGGACTAATGGAGGAGGAAAACAGATACTCTGCCCTTGTTCATCGGCAGGGACTGTGTGGAGAGGGTCTCCAGTTGCTGATTTCTGAGCATGCACATAGAGGATGACCTGACCTGGAGTGCAAACACTACAGCCATCATCAAGAATGCACAGCAGAGACTTTACTTTCTGAGAATACTAAGAAACAACTTCCTCAGACAGGAACTGTTACTGGCCTTTTATAAATGCTCCATACAAAGCATTCTAACATACTGTATCTGTGTGTGGAGGAAACACCTCCAGAGAAACATCACCACAGTCCAGAAGATCACCAGCTGCTCCTTCCATCCCTGGAGGATCTCTACAGTTCCCACTGCCTCAGGACAGCAACGCACATGCTCAAGGACCCAACTCATCCCAGATTTTTCAAATAATAACCGTCTGGCAGATGTTACAGGACAACTAAAAGCCAAAACAAACAGACTAAAAAAACAGCTTCTGTGCAAAAGCCATTATTGCACTCAACAATGTTTGACAGATGTTGTGTTTCCTTTTATGAGACTTGTCTTTACCCTGGTTGATGTTATTATTTATTCATTTATATTGTGCACTTTGTTTTTTTGTGTTTTTTATTGAGTGCATTCTTTAAACTCTGTGTGTTAATGGCATAAGGCAGAGTGCACCTTATAATTTCGCTGTACCATTGACAATGACAATAAAGACAATCTATTCTGTTCTAAAACACTGCTGTTTCTATACGTTAAAGGAGAACTGTGCATATTTTTAATGCAAGTTATCAAAAATTAAATGGAAGAATGCTTTTTAATTCAGACTGTTGTTCACCACATTGTTCTCTTCCTTAACTTTAACCATCTGACCCAGCTTTGGTTTACCTAAAGGCTTCTTTAGTAAAATCTGGTCTCTTATTTTCTGTATTTGTGTTAAGAGTAGCACAGTGTACTGACCCATTCCAGCCTTGCCATCGGGGTAGGTGTACACTTGTCCATTGTTCTTGATAATGGGCAGGCTGGTGGGGATGGAGGGCACCACCTCGTCCTCGCTGTCCTCCGAGCTGGAGCTGCTGGTGGACTCCTCACTGCAACTGTCATAGCCATCGAACATCCCAAACGAGTCTCGCCGCTTCCGCTCTGAACGTGGGGTGCGTTCAGCCTAGAGCAGGGGAGCGAGGACACGACTCAGAAATGTCAAGAAATCAACTGGTCATTCTTCAGCAGCGACATGGAGCAAAGTTATCTGAAATATTGATAAGACTACAGGAGCCCTATAAGCTCCGACTTGTGGTGTAACCAGAGTCTGTTAATATCATTGGTATGCCCTCTGCACTCTAAATGCATCTGCTTTTACATGTTGGACTGTGTACTTCTAATTGTGAATTTTTTACAAACCGATGACATGCTGCTACCATGGGGTTGTTACATGTGTGGCCGTCATGAAAAAAAAAAATCGTATTGGCTTAATTAGATTTTTGACGATCAAATATATGCCAAAAATGTGCCCTGTGTGTGATGAGAACATACCTACTGAGAAATAAACCAACTTTCAAAGAACTTCCTGAAAGTGTTAGTTAGGGACGGGGCTAATCCGATCAGATATCGGTATCTGGCTCCGATATCAACGTAATTCTCGGATTGGAAATTTTCGATCCAACCTGTGGAGATTTCCGATCCGCGAGCCTTTTCTGTGCTTACTGTCTGCTGCTGGCTGTTCTGCTCGCGGCAAAATGTGGAATGGAATTCCTGAACGGAGGTGGGTCTGAATGAGACGCAGAGGAACGAGTCCTGAAATCCATTCCACACTTTGCAGCCAGCCAGCCAACCAGCAGGCTAACAGTATCATGTACCTATCAGACTTTTCATGACAACATGTGCACTGTTTTCAAGTATTATACGCTCAAAACACCACAAAACAACATGGCAACATGCAACATTTGCAAAGTCGTTGTACAAAGAGGTGGCCGCACTGCAGCCAGGCGTCACCGTTTTTGCTGCAGCCAGGCGTCACAGCACGGAGCACGCTCCTCCACGGTTCAGACCTCCATGAAGATGTGTCCTACTACTCCACTCAAAACTCAGTGAAAATAGTCCCAATCGTTCGTCCTGCATTAGTGCTGGAAACATTGCCGTTTGTGCTGGGTTGCCCAAAAAAATTCCCACAAGATTAATAAAGTAATTCTGTATTCTGTAATTCTCATTTATTATGAGATGATGACGTTACTCAGACCCCCACATTGTCCACATTGAACAAAAATTTTTTGTAATGCTTCATTTTATGACCATATACTAACTTCAAGTTGCCTTTTAGGAGCACACATACATATATTCACACATTTCATATTTTCCTGAAGAGAGGAGTTTTTTACAGCCTCACATAAAATCAACAATAATGGTAATAATAATATTAAAGCAAACAGAGCTCTGGCATCGGAATAGTATCATATCAGCAGATATCCAAATTCAGGTATCGGGATCGGATCGGAAGTGAAGAAAATATGGGTCGGTGAATCCCCAGTGTTAGTATAGACCAGGGGTCTCAAACTCAGGTCCGGGAGGGCCACATCCCTGCATGTTTGCCATGTCTCCCATCTTCAACATGCCTGAATGTCATGATGGTATCAACACCAATTTCAGCAGAAAGCCTGATAAAGAAGCACTCATTGCCTTACTTATATAAAGATATGCAATCCTTTAAAATAATGTTTTGTATTTCTGTGCCTCTGCTCTGTTGTCTACACATTTTCCAATTCCATATGTCTCAATATGTGGACATGCAAAGCATGTAAAGAACTGATCACAACTTATTTATATAATGCAAATACGTTAAAATGCAATAAGCTGGCCATGTACTGTATGTGAACAGCAGTGTCCTGCTCCAGCTGAATTTCCTCCTCTCCCGTTACCTAGAGGAGCATCTGCACCTTGTCAGAAGACCAAGGTGCTGTGTTGCGCACCAACGTTTCAATAAACCAGTTATCAAAACAAACCGTGAGTACAAAGCGGCATATGTAAACAACAACGGGAGGGTTTATGGCCAAACACACCTCCAGGCTGTGTGAGGGCTGTTTGACCAAGAAGGTTAGTGATGGAGGGCTGCCAGATGACCAGGACTCCAGTCACCTGACCTAAACCCAATCAAGTGGTTTGGGATGAGATGGGCCACAAAGGGGGTTTTACCACCAGAAAGAACCAGGTGCTAGTTGGGGCCAGGGCCAGACATGGCACTATCAGGGTCTAAACGGGTGCTAAGTCGGCCTCAAATCATTGCTGGGCCAGAGCGAGGCCAGAGCAGGAACTGACACGTCATTAGCTGAGGGCGGAGTTATCGCTGCCTACGAGGTGGAAGAGAAGCTGCACCAGCATTTTTTAAATCTACAGCAAACATCGCCAAAACAAGATGGACGTAAAAAAACAACAATGGAGACGAGGAGACACAATGTTTTCTCAGTCTTTGGTCTGCATCCAAAGTGCAGGCCAAAAAGCATACATTGCCCGCAATTGTTAATCCTTCCTGGTTGGAAGAAGTAGGGGAGACCAACTACTCCGGGGCTGAAGCTGTCATCAACTTCGGGGTTAACTCCCTCGCCTCACAGCCATTGGAAAGGAGGACACGGGACTCCGTTTCTGAGATGAACAGTTGTTGCATTTAATTGCCAGTTACTTTATTGTACAGCTTCTTGCTAGAGCCGCTCGCATAGACACACACAACTAGTACCTAGTTCTTTCTGGCTCCAAGAGTGAAGGCAAAAGGGCAAATATGATCTCAGCATCTCTTGGACTCTTTCAAGACTGTTGGAAAACCATTTGAGGTGATGAACTCATGAAGCTCATTGAGGAGGACAAGAAGTTGCAAAGCAGTACTCAAAACTAAGGGTGGCTGTTTTGAAGAAGCTAAACTATAAAACATGTTTTGAGCGATTCACACTTTTTTGTTTACTCCATAATTACATATGTATTCATTCATAGTGTTGATGCTTTCAGCGGGAACATATAATGCAAATATTACAGGAAATAAAAAACATTGAATGGGAAGATGTGTCTCAACTTTGAAATGGTATTGCATATACTAGGGATGGGACGAGACACGACATCTCACGAGATTGAGTTCACGAGATCGAGACGGGACTAGATTTTAACTAAATCTGTAATAATGCATAAAAACTATTGCAATAGCAAGCCTTGATTATCGCGGGGGTTGCGTTCTAAAATTACCCGATAAGCGAAATCCACGAGGTATTGTTTTTTTACAATCATATACGTTTTAAGGCTGTAAAAACCCTCACCACACACTTTATAAACTTTGTTCAGACAGGAATTAACATTTTCTCACATTTCTCTTGTTTAAACAAAGTTGAAACCTTGTATGTGTCCTCCTCTCAGGAGTGTTGGACCGTCTTGGACACGTAGCTGCACAGCCCGCACTCTCCCCCTGGTTCTTTCACACTTGGTGCCTATTTTTTTCTCACTTAAACACATCCGGACCTTCGTGTTTTCACCCTCCATGCGCGCTGTCCTCTGCCCAGGGAGGGATGAGGTATCTCGGACACTGAGCTTCACAGGCCCCACTCCCGGAGCTATTAAACTCCAGAGTTTCACCCCTTAAAAAAAGCATGCAAAGTTGCACTGAAAAAATCCGCGAAAAAGCAAGACTACGAAAGGTAATCCGCAATATAGCGAGGGACTACTTTACTTTGATGAGTAACTGAATGCTGAGTGACTGACGCGCTCCTCCTGCACGCCTTGTTCTGGTTTGAATGATTGATGTCTAACTACATGAATGGTATAATATTTTTTCCTTTATTTGCTCACTCATTTGAGTCTAAAACTAAGCCAAAATTATACATAAATCAAATAATCACAGTTACAAAGCAGTATTCGAAAACATCCCAGTTGGGTGTCGGCGGCGGAAACTGTGCTACTCTGTCAAGAAACTACACCTGGCTACAAAAGTTTCCTACCTATATATGGACACACCCAAATTATGTTCACCAGTGCAATTATACCCCCTTTTTGACAAATTGAACTATTATAACGACAGCATGGCTTTGGAAGCTCCTGTTAACTGACAACATGTGAGTCAATTTAAAGTACACCTGGGGATGTATTTTAAGGCCACATCTAAAAACTCTGCTTCTTTGTTTGAAATCATGGGAAAATCACAAGTAATCTGCCAAGAAATCACGGAGAGAATCGTGGGGCTTCACAACTGGTTCATCCTTGGGTGCAATTTCCAGATGTTTGTAGGTGCTGCGTTCATCTGTTCAAACCATTATATGCAAGTTTGAACGTCATATGAATGTCCAGCCATCACACTGCTCAGAAAGGAGACGGGCTCTATGTCCCAGACATGAATGTTTTGGTCCAAAATGTGAAAATAAACCCCAGAACGAAAGCTAAAGACCTTGTTAAGATGCTGGCTGAAGCTTGTAAGAAAGTGTCATTATCCACAGTGAAAGAAGTCGTGCACCGACATGGGCTGAAAGGCTACTCAGCGAGAAAGAAGCCATTACTCCTAAAGAAACATCAAAATGCCAGATTACAATTTGCAAAAAGACACCAAGACAAAGACCTCAAGTTCTTAAGACATATGCTGTGGTCCGATGAAACTAAAGTGGAGCTGTTTGGCCATAATGACCACAGATACATTTGGAGGAAAAAAGGGGGAAGCTTGTAGACGTGAGAAAACCATTCTAACTGTGAAGCACAGAGGTAGCAGCATTATGTTGTGGGGCTGTTTTGCTGCAGCAATAACTGGAGCTCTACATAAAATAGACAGCATCATGAAGAAAGAACATTACTTGGAAATATGAAATCAACATCTGAAGACCTCAGCCAGGCAGCTAAAACGTAGGACCAAATGGGTCTTCCCAATGGTCAATGACCTGAAGCATACTGCCAAAATAGTTAAGAAGTGTCTTGAGGACAAGGCAACAAAGTCAATCTCTTGGAGTGACCATCACGAAGCCCTGATCTGAATTGAATTGAAAATTTGTAGACAGATCAGAAAAGGCACGTGCGAGCGAGGCAACTGATAAACCTGACTCAGTTACACCAGTTCTATCAGGAGGAAAGGGCCAGAATTCCAGCAGAGTACTGTGAGAAGCTTGTGAAAGAATACCCACAACGTTTGACTCAAGTCACGAAGTCCAAAGGCAATGCTGCAGAATATTAAGGAAATGAATGTAAACTTTTGACCTCAAAGAAAGTAATAAAAAAATACTGTAAGAAATTCTCTCTCATTATTGTGGCATTTAGCAAAATGAATTAATTTTGGTAAACTGACTGACCTGAAATAGAAGCGGTTTAGTCTGATTAAACTTCAGACGGCGAGAAAAAAAGTGAGGTGTTTTTGCACAGTGTATGTAAACTTCTGGTTTCAATTGTACATATACACATGTTAACTAGATGTACACAAAATAATTATCAAATAAGATTTAATTTACTTCAGGTCCGACACACGGTCCAGTTTCATCTTGAGTGGGCCAGACTGGTATATATTGCTAAAATAACCTTTACATTTGAACGTTTTTCATTGCTGTGGCTCACAGTGGACTTCGTCAATATTTTTACTACAGATAGTGAAACTGAGGAGAGGAGTTTCACAGTGCAGCACCATGCTGCAGGGAGGAGGCAATAATTCAGATCTAAAACTAATACACCACTAATGGTGTATTAGTTAACTAATGACACCACTAAAGGTATATTAGTTAACAAATGACACCACTAAAGGTGTATTAGTTAACTAATGACACCAAAACTAATGACACCACCTCAACATCTGAATATTCCAAAAATCAGGTCCAGCCCAAGTATTTAGAGGTTTTAGTGTCCACTCAGCTTGAAATTTGCAAGGAGAATCAGTCCGTTGTCTGCATTTGGCAGGTTAACCGCTCATTAAGGTGAGTTAACAATTAATTATGTGTCCATGCACAGCGAAATGTCTGCTCAGTACAGGGAGTCCACTCTTAAAAGATCCGGTCCTCACAGGTTCTACTGTATTTATATTACATCTACTTATTGAACTTGAAATGTGCTGCAGGAGCAAATATTATTTATTGCCACGTAAATGTGTCTGGATTGGATTTTCTAATATCAAACAAGCCTTGATCCTCTGATGTTTGTGAAGGTCATTTTTATTTTATTTTTTCATGCTGCATGTTCATCATATTGAACTCGTAGTACTTTAATATGTTGTAGCTTCTGTTTACAGGCTGGACGTCTTTCATCTGCCTGCAGTTTCTGCAGCAGACACACCCATAACTCACCATTTTCAGTGAATCTGTAACATTCATTTTAGTGGGAAACAGACAGGATTATGTCTGAAGATTTACAAAAAAATTTAAAAACCACTTCCTCAATACTTCAAGAGTCGCTTAGAAAGCACTTAACAACAGAAGGACTACTGTCTTGTCTGACTTTATAATCAAATATCTTCATATTGTTGATTCTCATAATGACAATATTTTTAACTATAAAAACTTTTGAAAACTCTTTAAAAAATAAAAATAAAAGCATTTACTTATATAAAATTACCTGTATGTTTCAATATCTTTATTACAGTGCTCTGAAAGCGGACTAAAATGAGATATCTTTAAACATTTTAATGAACTTCCTTTTCATTTTACATGATAGTTTGACTATTACAGATCATGATGAGGGTGGTGTAATCTGACAGGTTTAAAATCCCAACAACACTTTTGTTTTCAGACTGTATTTGCTGCAGTCAGTTACATCTCAGGATGTATTTATTACTTAGATAGAGGATGTTTTAGAAATGGGGATAAAACTAACAGAGAGAATGACTTTAATTTATTACAGTAAAACTGTAAAAACCAACATGAAGATAAGGCAAACAGAAGAAATGTTCACTTTTCTTTTTATTAAATGTTTTTGTTTAGGCTTAGTCTACCGAGGTGAGTTAATAATTGACAATTGTTTATTTTCCAGCATTTTATTTCAATAATTTCTATAAAACGGCTCAAAACTAACAGAATGAGCTTGATTCATTTCAATTACTACCGAAAATTACAACAATTTCAAGATGCAGCCCATTAAATAAACTCCAAACTCCATCTGAAAGCATTGCTTTAAGACAGTTTCATAACAAGGAAGCTTTCCTGGCAGTGTCACCTATATCTTGTTTCGGGTCTCAGTGTTGTGTTCGCTACTCTTAAAAAAATGTTTAAAAAAAAACAAGCTCTTTCTTTTACAGTTTGCTTATTGTTTGGTCGGATCGGAGCCTGTTGAGGGCCAGCTTTGGCACACGGACCTGACGTTTGACACCCCTGTTGTAAAACCTCTAAAAACAAATGTTTTTTTTTGCTTCCTCCTCTCAACAGGCTACAGCCATACTCACCTGATAACAGAAACCACAAAAGCGACAGCTGCTACGCTTATTTACAGGTTTTACAAGAACAGACATCCTTCAATACTTATTCCAATAAATAAAAAAATCTCTGAAGAAGCGGCCCTATGGGAGTTAGCCATAGCGCTAACCAGTTAGCATACCCAACTAGCGGAAACCAGTTTTTCCAATAAAAGCGCAGAATTCACCCAAGCGTTGCAACGCCACACATATTACAGAGTCTTCGGACAAAACTAAAGCCAGTTTTCTTGCCATTTTCGTTTTATTGTGGAGGTTCTCTGCTTGTTGTAGCATTAGCAACTAGCCCGGACAGATAACAACAAAGGAGAGAAAAACCCTCCGCAGTCCGCGGCCACAGGCCCCCAAACACTCACCAAATCCCGTGTGTCTTCCATCAGCCCCTCATATAGACACCGAGCTGGGTCACTTAGCTGCCGAGAGAGAAGTTGAGCCCCGAACCGGGCTCGAACCGAGCCGTGAAACCGTTCTAAAAATCCGAAAAGCTCCTAAATGAAGACTCCAGAGCAGGACGTCAACAAATCACTCCGCGCAGGGCGCATGCGCCGAGCAACTTAGTTCTCTGTGATTGGACGGACAAGGTTGAGGGTGAGGAAAGATAGAGGAACGCTGCTCCTTCTGCCCCCACCCCCTTCAGGACTGCTCGAGTCCAAACATCCTCTTTCATCTTCTCCTCGTGCTCCAAACATCCTCTTTTACCTCCTGAAACCTGCTCTAAATAGCTTCCTCCTCCACAGACTTGCTCCTGTCCTCCAAACTTCAACTCTGGAGAAGAGGACCAGAGTGTTTCCTTGAAAGGTGTATGAAGATCAAGTCACAAACACAGAATTTACAATTAAAAACTAAATTGTCTGTAGTTTCCCTGTTGGAGATAATTATAATAACTTTATTTATAGAGCATTTTTCAGAACATCTGACCAGATGCATCGACTGACCAGGGCCACTCAAAATAATAAAAAGAACAAAAATCTTTTTTTTTTTTTTTTAATTCTGACATTTCCTTTGAGGCTTTGCTTGAAAATGGAAGATTTTTTTCTCTGCAGAATTCATAAGGTAAACGTTTTTTTATCATC
>OMNM01055680.1:0-10351 GCA_900302745.1 Parablennius parvicornis | reverse complement strand
GTTTGGTTTGTTATAAAAGTCAGAGGTGTAGTTATAACACTGCGCTTCTGGATAATGATGTTACAGTTCCGGTCAAACGCTTGGGATCACCTACTTATGTCCCCATTGGACTTCAGACAGGTGCAATGAACACAAACACACACACACACACGATATTTACATCAATTCTAAAACTAAAACTGAGTGTACAGAATACTAACATGAGATATATGTATATTTTTCTAATAGAAATATTACTAATGTAATATATGAATTTTAATTATTACATGTTTAGTTCAAACAAGTAATAGTTGTAAATATTGTATTGTGGCAGGATAATGAAGACTTGAGATAAAGGTGGATTGGTGTTTTATTCACAACCGCCAACACAACACTAACAGGAAACACAGAATACCCGCCAAGAGTGAGGAACATCAACCATGACCCTTCCCACAATCCTGCTGAGTGAGAGACCTGACTCCTCATCCACCACACAGCAACCCCACTCCCTGAAGGCAATCCTGGGAAAAGCAGTCAGTACCTCACTGGAGGCTTAATCAGTCGATCATAATGGCTGCGCTGTCCTTCAGGCAAAACAACAGGCGAACCATGGCGAGCCGTGCATCCACGAGGGGGAGACAAACAGTCCATCAAGGGTCTAAAGCCAGAACACCTAGCAAGTCAAAAAACAGTGGGGGGTCACGAAGGAGGATGACCACGATGGGGGAACCTGGGCCGGAAACAAAGCCTCGTCAGCCACCATGTGTGCAGGCTTAAGCCTATCTAGTGAAATGTGCTCCTTGCGTCGACTGAGATCTAGCACAAAAACCTTCGGGCCCCTCTCAAGGACCCTGAAGGGGCCATCGTACGGAGGTTGAAGGGGCAAAAACGGGCTGACTCGAGACTCAGCGGGAACAAACGACGCGGAAAACAGTGGTGAATGGGGCCAAAAAACCACTCAATAAAAAAGGACCGACTGCCGGACGAGATTGAGGAGTAGAACTTTCAGGCAAAAATTCCCCAGGAACCTGGAGTGGTTGGCCGAGCACGAGCTTGGCGGGCAACGCATTTAGGTCTTCCTTAGGCGCTGAACGCAACACAAGCATATCCCAAGGCAAACGGTCTACCCAGTTACTGTCAGAGAGTGCTGCACGCAACGCTGCTTTGAGGGACCAGTGAAAACGTTCACATGGGCCATTATCCTGAGGGTGATTCGCAGTCGTACGATGCACCGGTACACCAAAAGACCCCACCAACGCTGACCAAACCTCTCACACAAACTGTCACGGGCTGTTTAAATGCCTCACTATGTCCAATCACTCCATAGTGATGAACTCTCCTTTAGCTATAGCCAGTTTCTCTGCATCTAAGCGACGTGTGCGTACAAAAAGCAGCGGCCCCTCTGTAGCAATGTATTGCTCCACACCATGTTTAGTCACCGCTGTGGAAAAAACAGGCTGGGTCAGAGACAGAAATTCTGCCAGCAAATGCTAAAACGCGTCACCCGAAACTAAAAAGTTGGCTTGAGCAAATGGCTCAGGTCCCCCAGTCTGACAAGGAAAGGAAGCAAAAGTCACTGCATCATCCACAACATCCACAAGCAACCTGTTAGCACACAGAAAGTCAGCGTCGATAATCAGGACAGTAATGGAGGTGATCACAAAGTCCCATTCGAATTTGCGTCCGGCGAAACATACAGTCACCGACCTCGTGCCATACGATGAGATGGAAGGAACCATTGGCCACACTTAATGGCGGCCCCCCTGCTCCCTGTCGCCACATCCGTGACAGCCAGAGGGAGTAGGCTCAGCTGCGAGCTGAAGTCCACCAGGAAACGCTTTCCCTACGTCGAGTCTGTGATGAATAGCAGCTCAAGTCTGTGATGAACGCGGCGACAACCAAGTAATACTTGGGGTCATCCTCAGTGACTCCGGAACAGTGCCTTGATGTGATCGAACCACAATGCGAGGTCGCTCTGCCAAAAGTCAGGAAGCCTCAAAGCTGCGGTGGAAACTGCAGGCTGCTGAGGATGATGAGATGCGGACGAAGCAGAGTCACAGTCTTCTGCTTCCTCGGACATATTCAAATCGGAGTCACCAATGTGGCAGTATAATGAAGACTCTGGAGATCAAGGTGGATTGGTGTTTTATTCCCAACTTCATTCATACAACTTCATATTCACAACACTAACAGGAAACACAGAATACCCGCCAAGAGTGGGGAACATCAACCATGCCTTCTTCCCACAATCCTCCTAGGTGAGCGACCTACCTCCTAGTCTACAGTATTATCTTGGTAATATTTTATAAATGTGACAATAAAAAATACGTACAAGATTTCTCTTTACAAATAAACATCAAGAAATGCTGCTTGTTGAAATCCAAGAACTAGACTACTGTAGAGGTATACACATGGAGGACAGAGATAAGAAATGACCCAAAAAACATAGTGAAATCAAAAATAATAAATATAATGTATTACATGATAAGGATACTTTACATGGTACATGAGACTTCAAGAATAACCACATTAAAATAGTTGTCCTAAAAGAAACATTCAGAGATTGTGTAAACAAACATATTTTAAAAAGCCTTGTCTCAACAAACAATCTTGCAATGCCAGCCCTGTTGTTCCTTTGTATCAGGACCTTATTGTACATACTTCAACTAAGTAACTTAATGATTAACCTAAATATAGTCATAGTATTGTAATAGCTTACAGGTGATGCCACGGACTCTCATTTCAACACAACGGCGATTAGAGCATCCATAAGCTGCCCAAACGTCTGCCAGCTTCACTCAGCACATTCCTGTAGGAATCATAATGTGAAATGCTTTTAACAAACTTTTTTTAACAAGTTAAATCTGGTGGTCACAGCCTTACACAACTCCTCCTGAGCTGCAACACAACTTCATCATTGGTACGGAGATGATTGTTGCATAATGTCATATACCTGCATTGTTATGTGGCGTTCATAACTGTACTCTCTGTGGAGGGACCAGTAACAGAGTTGGGTCTGGGTGTACCCCACTTTACTGTCCCACACCACCTTACCCTCCCAGCCGCCTTACTGTCCCGCTCCTCCTTACCATCCCGCTTCGCCTTATCATTCCACCCCACCTTACCGTTCCACCTCACCTTACTGTCCCACCTCGCCTTACCGTCCCACCCCACTTTACCGTTAGACCCCACCTTACCATCCCGCCCCACCTTACCGTCCCCCCACGCCTTCCCATCCTGCTTCGCCTTACCGCCATGCTCCGCCACGCACTGCAGTGAGACTGAGGCTCCAGGAGAGGCAACAGACTGACCAAAGAGCCAATCACTGACCCAGACCTTGTCCTCCATCGCGCCAAACAGAAAACTCCCACCTTCTTGTGGAATTTTGGGTAAAAACAAAGAACAGTAAAAAGGTGCTTCATGTTGCCAGAAAAATTTCAATCAAAAACCAATAAGTTGAAATGCTAAATTATGAGGAGTATTATTTATTCAAAATGCACAACAATCAAGAAGTGAGGAAGAGTTACTTTGATTAAATTAAATTCAGTTCCATTCAAATCAACTTTATTTACATAGCACCAAATACAACACAGTCTTTTTTAGGTGCTTTTAGCAGAGAAAGACAACAAATCCACATGAGCAGCAGAGCGACTGTGGAAAAGTAAAACTCCCTCTAACAACCTTTGCAGAAACCAGACTCAGAGGTTGCGGGTTTTCTGCTGGCCGGTTGGGGTGAGAGGAGAGAGGAGCAGAAAGGATTCGATAGATCGAAAGATAGATTGGGGAAGGGATACAGACCCTGGTTCGGGTAGAGAGACAGACCCTGGCTCGGATAGGGGGAGGTAGAGAGAGAGGTTGAGAGAGAGAGAGGTAGAAAGAGAGGTGGGGGAGCAGGGGGCATTACAATGTCTTGAAACAACCCTAACTGTAAGTTTTAGTAAATAGAAATGTCCTGAGTCTGGCCTTAAAAGTAGAGACTGTGTCAGTCTCCCTAACTGAAACTGGGAGCTGGTTCTACATCAGGAGTGCCTGTATGCAGAAAGCTCTGCTCCCATTCTACTTTTAGAAAACCTAGGAACCTCCAGGAAGCCAGTACTCTGAGAACAAAGTGTTCTTCTGGGGAGATATGGTATAACAGTTCTTTAAGATATGATGGAGCCTGGTTGTTAAGAGCTTTATAGGTTAAAATAAGGATTCTAAATTCAAGATTTAACAGGGAGCCAATGAAGAGATCTACTATTAGAGTGACGTGATCTCTGATGCTAGTTCTTGTCAGGACTCTCGCTGCAGCATTTTGAATCAAATGAAATCTTTGTAAGCAGTTATTTGGACACCCTGATAATAGGGAGTTACAGTACTCTGGAGGTTTGGCATCACTCTGAGTCAGCATGTTTGAAATTTTGGAAATATTACGTAGGTGAAAAATATTTCTGAACTCTCCTAAACTTCAAGCAGCTCAAAACAATTGAAATAAAATCAGTTTAACAGATGTTAAGTTCAGTCGAAGTGTAGGTCATCTTCTGTTTGGACAGGAGTCCTAACTCGACATCGTCCACTGCAGTGGTCAGAAACACCAAGGATCTTCTCCAGCTGCTCCGTTGTGATGTCTCCATTATCCAGGAGGCTGCTAAGTGCCGCCTTGGTGGTGAAACTGATATCTTCCTGTCACAGACAACCGATGAGATTAACAGGAGATCATGTGACACCAGCTGGACACGATGGGCAGGAGTAGAACCAGGAGCTCCTTTACTGCCAAGGGCCTGGTTAACCTGGTTAACCTGAAACAGTAGAAGGTCTCTGGAACCTTCCAGTGTTTCAAGTTAATCCCAGCAGGACCAGGAACTCCTCCGTAGTCTGGTCTCATCATGTGACATCAGAAGTAATTAAAGCTGAAAGCAGCGTTAGTCGATACCTCGGGCTCTAGCCTCTGGGCTGTTGGCATCAGCCCAATCGTGGCCTCTGGCCCATGTATATATGAATAAAATATACATTTTTGTTTTGACAAAAAATTACTTTTTGGAAATTTTGAAAAATGTGGGGGACTTTTACTTCAAAAGGCAACTAAACTCTGATTGAGCTAATCCCTGAATATACATTTTGAAAGTTTTAGTTGTACTTTTTAAGAAACAGAATTTTTATTTTGAAAATATTTGGGGCTTTTATTTTGAAAGCCAGCTCACCCCGAGCATAGCTAAACACTTCAATCCATCAACATTTTAATTTTTGATAAAGAAAGACTTTTATTTTGAAGGAGTTTGGGGCTTTTATTTGGAAGTTCAGGACGTGCAGGTTAGGTGGTAACAGTTAAAGTGACATGGTATTGCATAAAACTTGGTGAGAATGATGCAACACTGATGGACACAGCTGCAGTAAAGGCCAATTCGTACTCCATAAGAAGTTCGGCCAGAACTTCAGCAGTAACGTCAGTCAGCTGCCGAACAAAGCGATTGTTTGGCAGGCCTGTTCATACTCCCAGGAGAAGCTGCCGAAATCGCAGGCCACAACCCTTAACAGCAGCCACTCGTCTGTGAAGCAGAGTTTTAACTTTTCATCTGCACAGCTTATATCTCGCCTCCAATGTTTTCAGAAATACATTTCTCGGAACTGTTTTATTAATGGGTTAGAAAGTTTTTGTCTGAGCCGCCATGTTGGTCCTGTTTTACTGCAGGAACTGATGGCAAGTGGTGAGTTGTGCGTTCAAGTGCTCGTTTACATGAAGGAAGTCCGACTTCCCACATGTAAACGACCTGCGGGGCTCATAAAGTAGCGACGTTGCATGGTAAATGTGATTAAAATATGACTGATAGTCATTAGTGAGCTGAAACTCAGTTTAGATAGCTCGTCAGCTGTGCCTGCGAGCTGGAACATGCCGAAGTTTTGGCAGGGTGAGTTCTGACAGGACAGTCTGCACTGCTGAACTAATTTTGTTCGGCCAGAAGGAACTTGGCAAAGGAAGTGATATAATTTTGTTCGGCCCACTCACTTTTGGTCGAACTTCGCATGGAATATGAATTGGCCTTTAGGGAGCAGTTAGAGTGGGGACAGGACAAATCTTATCTACATATTTTGGAAAGAACTCCTCTGAATCCACAGTTTTTGGGCAAAGTTTTTCATAAAAATGATCATATTTTGAAAGGAAAATTTGTTGTCCTTCAGTCTGTGTGGGTTTCGAAGCAGTCAGACGTAAACTTCAGACACCAGGAGGCTCAGTTTGACGTAGACGCCCGAGTTTGCTCCATTGGACTCGCGGGAACCAAAAAAGGACAGCATTGCACCGGCTCGTCAAAATGGTCATGTTTTAGGGAACTTTCCCCATACGTGTTACATTGTCTTGTTCGGCAGGTTTTTGTCACGCTGCTGATCTGCTCGCTTTGTCAATCAGAGTCACGGTTTAACCACAGTCGCCACTTGTTTGAAGTTTTCGATTTGAGGAGAAATTTCCATTTCTTCATTCATTTGGATGAGAGGAGGCAGACAGGGGGAATTGGAGTTCTGAATTTTAATGTCCAATAAAATGGAAATGGAATGGAAGGTTTTGCTGAATATTTGAGCAGAAAAGTCTCCTCTGTTGTTTCATTGTGTTTTGAAGCATGTACGTTATTCGTCCTCAGAGGAGATAGCGTTTCCACCAAGGCCTTTTTTGGGCAAAAATGTAGTTTTGAAAGTTGAATTGCAGACTTCTTGTTGGATTTAGGTCAGGGGTATCGGTGCATGATTTGTAGGTCTTGGTGAGATGAACAAATGAGTTTTGGTTTGATCTGCCTGTGACATTCCTATGGGCCGTGGTGGCTATTTTCATGTTTCTCTGTGGCTAAAGATCACATTCGGCACTCTGGGGGTTAATTTTTACATTTTCTGAAATTATTCACCAGTCCTGATGAGTGTGCCAAATTTTGTGAACTTCTGAGTTTGTTTAGGGAGTAAAATTTGGGTTTGAGTCCTGGATTCCTCTGGATTAAGAAACAACTGGAAAATTCCAGAGGAAATTTTTTGTGCCTGCCTCCTGCTACCGACCGATACCCCCTAAATATCATCACTACTACATGTAGTATACATCACAGCACACTTTAGCACGTTCATGTCCTGCTCTCTCTTTTGTCCCTCCTTTCTGCTGTCTCCTGCTCCTCCTCCTCCTGCTCTCTCTCCTGCTCTTTCTCTATGGTGGTATTATTGGTGAAAAAGGTTTGAGCACTTGTAAAAGTGGAATTTGTAGTTGTGCATTGTGAGTTGTGTACCTCTAGAATTATTGTTTTTTGCACAAGTGCAACACACGTACACATTCAGAATTTCTTAACCCTTAAAAGCTCTTTTAATTTACTACACCCTATTGTCCCTAGGGACAGAAAATGTCCCTTTCACAAAAACTGCTATAAAAAATATTAGGCAGTATTATTTTTTCTACTTTAAAAGATTCAATCTTTTAAAACTATTTCAGTCTGAAACATAAATATCAAATATTGATTAATTTTAAGCTTTTTTAACCCTCTTAAATGTCAGGATGCTTATGCAAATCTATTGTTTTTCTATGGTAAAAAACCAATAAGCACAAATATTTTCAAAAATATACATTTCAAGGAGTATTTGATCATTATTATTATTAGGCCCTAAGATGGATCAATGATTGTTAGCAACATTGAAATTGATGCATGTTTTTCTTTTACAGTGTCAGATTAAAGAAAAAACTCCTTAAGGGCAGAAAATGTCACTTTCACAAAAACTGCTATAAAAACAGTTTTTGTTTTTTGCCACTTTAAATGATTGAATGTTTTTTAAACTACTTCAGCCTGAAACATACATATCAAATATTATTTATTTTGTTGTTTTTTTAACCCTTTAAATATCAGCCTGTTTACATCACCTGCATCCCCTGGTTGACTTCAGCAGGATTGCCAGGTGCTTTGCCAGTGTAATCTGCAGTCTCCAGCCGTAGGATGTTTTGACATCACAGGTTGCCCAAATCCTTATTCCATATCTCGCCGGCTTTTTTGGCATGTACTGCTTGAAGCTGCACCTGCCTTTGAATTGGAGGAGCTGTTCATCTATGCAGATGTCCCTGTCTGGACGGAACAGCATTGGCAAGCGGTACATACACTTTTCCCAGACTTTGCAGAAGGCAGCCAATTTGTCATCACGTTGTCAGGGTTGGGACAGTTTGTCATGAAACCGCACCGTTTGGCTCATTTGGTGAAATCTCTTGTGGGACATTGTAGCTGGGAAAATACTCCATCAAGATGTCACTCCAGAGGCTGAGGGTTGATTCATTTTGTGACCTGTAAACGTCGACCAATATGAGCAACCCTGTGTAAGCTTACAGTTCCTCTGCGTCCACATCTCTTCAGTCTGCCATGGAGCGTCTCCCATGGAAGTTGACATGTCCCCAATACGCTGCAGGATTTCATTGGTCAACAGCAGTGCAAAGCTGGACATCAGGTCACTGTTTCGGGCACTACCATAGTGTGTAAGTCCTGGAATCAAACATTTGCTGTTAGGACGTATCGTAGTGTTGCAGAATTTGTGGGAGACCAAAATATTTTTCCATTTTTTGAAGTTCATTCCTGCTGATCGGCTTCATCCATCTCCCCTTCGCTTTCATCTTCAGATGAGTTTTCAGATGAGTGAGCCAGCTGGTCTGTTTCTGAAGCTTCCTCCATGTTAGCAGCGGTCAGAGTCCTCAGAGGAGGATGAGGAGCCACAGCGATCCTCATGCTTAGATTGCATGATGATGTCCAGAGCCTGTTTGCTATACATCTTGCCACCTCTAAAAGCACTGCTGAAACACTTTTGATCACATTTAGAACCATAGATGCAGCGCACCTGCATAAACAACCTGAGCGAGACAAAACAAAGCCCAATTTTGTTTCGGCTCTCGCCTGTTATTTAAAAAAGTGTGTGTATGACTTTTGAAAAATATGTATGACTTTTGAAAAAATATGTTATGGAAGAAATATATAGAGATGGGGCTGATCCGATGTAGTATCGGTATTGGGCTCCGATATCAATGTAATTTATGGATCGGAAATTTCTGATCCAACCTGCAGAGATTTCCAATCCACGAGCCTCGTCTGTGTTTTACTGTCTACTGAAATGACTCTACAAGTGGTGCTGACGGGCCGGCTGATGGGCCAGCTGACGGGCCGGCCCATCAGTGCCTGCTGCTCTGTGAAAAGAGGCAGGTCTTAATGAGGCGCAGAGTAATGAGTCCGGAAATCCATTCCACAGTTTGCACCCAGCAACCAGGCTAACATAGTAGCATGTGGCTGTCCAACTTTTCAGGACAACATGTCCTTATTTGTTTTAATTATAATATAATTATAATTTATGTTTCAATTTCCAGTAGATTACAGTACCTATAGTTTTGAAAATGTCAGCATTTTGTGCTTTTCATAGCCCAAATGACTCAACAGTGCTATTTCCTTGTATGGTAGTGAGGCTGCACAAGTAACTCACTACTGTGCTGTCTTCCGATGAAGGCCACAACCTCTCCCAAAGGCCACACCTTCTCTTGAAGGCCACATCCTCTCCCGAAGGCAGACTGATATGACTGGCAGAGCAGCAGTGTGCCTTCGGGAAAGGGCCTTTGCCAGTCATATCAGTGTATAGATGTGTTTGCACATGTGCAATCAGTTTCCCATTATGAAAATTGTTTACATAAAAAGGCAGATCTCTACGCTGCCTTTGGGTGTATCCAAGCTATGCTAAATGCTACACTTACATTCACAGAAAATTGTTCGTACTTTTCCACAGTGAATGGTACAAAAGGAAAGATTGGATGAATTAAGAGGAAGAGGTGCTGCACAATTTGAATACGTGCATAAGTCTATTGTTGTAAAGGTTTTGTCACTTTCATGTGAATTTGGGGTGCCGATGCACTACAAGAATGGTTTCATCTTTGCAGATGGCTCCGCCGTCCGAGTTGATTTCATTACATCTGCCAAGGAGGTTATGTTTTTGCCAGGGTTTGTCTGCCTGTCTGTATGTTTGCAGGATTATGTAGAAACTCCTGACAGGATCTTCCTAAAGAAAATTCTGAAGATTTGTATTAACCAAACCTAGATTCTATTGAATTTTGAGTGTGATCCGGATAACCATCTGGATACAAAATAATATCAAAGATCCTGTTTTTCCCTTTTACATATCATTGACCATGCTCGACAATATGTCGGCTCTTACCGGATCTGCTCGTCCGAGTTTCGAATGTACACATATTTTAGAGGCTTTGAGCAAGTTCTGCGGTATTATTTTTGGTCGTCTTTTTCAAAGATTTACCATCCAAATGTCGACTGGAAACTTGCTCTCTAAAACAGTCACTGACATGGACCTGCCGCTTCTTCAACGACCTGTGTTCAGTGCTGTTCCACTGAGTACTGACTTC
>OMNM01055673.1:0-12479 GCA_900302745.1 Parablennius parvicornis | reverse complement strand
GATTCATAAGTGGCCACAAAAGGTTTCATCCGGCAGCCATTAGGAAAACACAACAACATCATCATCACCACCACACCAATACTGGCTGATATTAGACTGAAACAACAATCCTTACAGTGCTTTTCAACCTTTAGGTATTCTTGAGATGAATACCGTACTGTCCAAATACTATCCAACGAAGAAAAAATATTCTATTTTATTTCTGTGAAAAGTGTTGGTGAATAGAAAGATCTGACAGGCTGAGCTTTAATTATGTCTGATGAAACAAAAAAGGCGTTTCCAACACTTATTCCCCGTATATACCCTGGGAAAAAACCCATATCAACCCATTTCAATTAAAAGCACTCATAAAGAGTTTCGCAAAAGTAATCGGATGCTCTAAAATCATATTTGTTTTTCTTCAAAACAAAAGAAGGGTTTTTAACTTCCAGACCTTTAAATTGTCAAATTTTAAAATTTTTCTCAAACAACAGCACAATTTCATTATTGTTTAATAGAAAATGAGCAATAATGAATTGTTAATCTCTTTATGTATCTTGAATAAAAAAAATTGATAATATATTGGAGTAAGATCCACATAGTATATAAATAAAGACAGAGGCTAAACGGAGATCTTTAAATTGAAGGGTTGAAATGACTGTATTCAGTCAGGCTGAAGTGGATCATTACCTGCGGGTAAGCCTGGCCGTGCTCAGCCTGCTGGATGTTGTAGGGCGGCGGGGCGGAGGTCTGTCCCATGTAGGGCTGTCCCATTGGGGGCTGTCCGGGATTAGCCATCGCTGCCTTTTCTGGATCCATGACTTTAATGCTTCTTCTCTGAGTTTATATTATCCTGATTCCCTCTTCAATTACTGTCCTGCTGCTGGTGGCCTGACAGAACTGGATCGTGTGAGGATGGTAGAAGAGTGACAGGAGGAGTTGGAGGATGATGGGAGGAGTTGAAGGAGGATGGGAGGAGTTTGTATGAAAACAGAAAGTCAGAGGTCTTGCTCAGTTAATTGGTGCACAAATTCCAATGTTTTAACAGACTCTCTCGATGAAAGCAGCTTGGAAAAGCACACATCTTTATTTTAGAGTGAATACCTCAGCAGACACCGACTGAACAGAAAATATCCAGCTGCTTCTCACAAACAGAGAAAATCATCACTCAATCTCCAGAAATACGGGGAATTAATTCATAGAGATAAGAAATAAACTATAAGATTGCTTTATTTGTCTTATTTAATAAATTGAATATGTTTTTGTTTGCTTAACACAAGAAGAAAGGTTAAAGCAGAAAAGAAGATGAATAGATAATTATGCAGGAGATGGATGGATAATTGGCTCCAAAAGCAGATTTATTGATGATGACTCACAAAATAGACACAAGTTTCCCTGAATCCATCGTGCACATCTGTTTAACTCCTTACAAAGTGAAGGAAACCTACAGTTTCAACACACTGAACTACTCTGAATGGGAGAAGAGAATGTTCCTTGATCTCAAACATTCTTCTTAACAGTGTTAAGAGGGTCGATTTTAGGCCCAGTCCTTTTGAATCTTTATATGCTGCCACTAATGGATGTCATCAGGAGACATGGCGTCAGCTTCCATAGGTGTGTGTCAACTGTATATGGCGGTGTCTCCTGATGACACAAGGCCAATTGATGCACTCCTTAACTGCTTATTAGATATTAAATCATGGCTGGCAGCAAATGTCCTTCTGCTCAACCAGGACAAAACTGAGGTTTTAGTTATAGGTCCTCAATGCCAGAGAGAGAAACAAACAAACTGCTAGATTTTAATACATCTCCATCTGTAAAAAAAACCTGGGCGTGACTTTTGACTTTGAGCTTAATTTTATCTCACACATCAAAAATGTCACAAAGACTGGTTTATCACCTGAAGAAGATAACCAGAGTCAGCCCACGTCTCTCTCAGGTAAGCACGGAGGTGCTAATGCATGCCTTTATCTCCTGTCGGCTAGATTATTACAACGCCCTGCTCTCTCGTCTCCCCAAAAAAACCTTGTCAACTCTCCAACCGCTGCAAAACTCTGCTACACGAGTGCTGATGAGGACCAGAGGGCGGGCCCACATCACACCTGTTTTAAGATCGCTGCAATAGCTCCCTGTTCACTTCTGGATCGATTTTAAGGTTCTTTTATTAGTTTTTAAGTGTCCTAATGGTTTTATGCCCTCTTATTTATCTAACCTGCTTTTACAATATCAACCCTCACGGGCCCTGAGGTCCTCTGGCACCAGCCTTTTAATTGTGCCTCAAGCCAGGACCAAGACCCACAGGGAGGCTGCATTCAGCTTCTGGGGCCCCCGTTTGTTTTAACAGCCTGCTGGAGAGCCTCAGGGCTGCAGAGACCGTTGATGTTTATAAAAAAAAGGTTAAAAACTCATCTGTTTAATCAAGCTTTTAACTGATTTTTATATATGCGTGTGTATATGGATGTATGTGTATGTGGATATGTATATACATATGTGTATGTGGATATGTATATACATATGTGTATGCATGTATATGTGTATATATATATGTATGTATATAGATATGTGTATTCTTATCTATTTATTTATTTACTTTTATTAGTTTCCTAACTGAATCTTTTATCCCCCAACTGTGGGCCTTTCCTCACACATTAGTCCTCAGTGCCCTGCCATGTCTTCATACTACCAGGCATGTCTGCTGGTATGTGTGTGTATACGTGTGTGTACATTTGTTTCTGCTTTTGCATTATTTTTAAATCATACTAAGTACTTTGTGTTACGTCCAATTGTTTAAAAACTGCTTTGCAAATAAAGTTGATTGATTGATTTTTTTGATTGTTTGAAGTTACAGCTCTATGAGAGAGCCTGACATTCAAACCAGTCACGTAGCGGTTATCATTAAAGAAATAATATCCCTAGTTCAAGTTTTAGGTCTTTATGTGTCCAGGGTATAACCTGATACTGCTCGTGACTTCATAGTCATGACGACCCGTGTCTCAGCAGTCGTGTTTCAATTTTTTTTTTTCGGAAACCGTTATTTGACGTGCTTAGAAAAGACATTGCACACCAGTCTTGAATTTTCCTCACGTTTTGATGTGCGTTGTGTGTACGTGCTCCAAACAGTGCAGGACTAGTAGCACTGCAAAGTTTCTGCGGCAGAGGAGAATTAATAATCAGAATAAAATGAAATGCTTTTCTGGGAATAATAAGCTTTGCGCTTTGCCATATGCAGGAATAAAGAACTAACTTGTTCATTTGATTCGAGAAAACTTGACTTGAAGGTGTTTAGGGGACGCGTTAGTCATTGATACATAATTTACAAAAAATTGTTTTTTACTATCTGGTTGGCATTATTATATATTTAACTGTACTTTCATCACGTATTGTTTCATACCGTTTTCATACAATATTTTACACACATCAGGGTATATTATATATTCAGTTTAATTTTGTAAGTATATAGAATTCCACACTCATTGTGCATGTTTGATGTGATTATGTGTATATATATAGTATAAATTTACATTGTGTAATGTATTTACATTGTGTAAATAATTTTCGATTGTGGCTTTGCCAGATCTTGGAGGTGTTTTCTCACTTACCCTTCATTTAGGTTGATCCGGTTAATCTTGGGCTGGCAGGGTAGATGTGTCCCTGAGATTTATAGTCAGACTGCCACTCTGCTCCTGTGCATGTGATGTGAAAGCAAGTCCACCAGGGGGCGCACCAGCCTCCTCATTGTCCACAGGTTTAAACCAGTATTCTGACTTGTTCAATATGTGATTTAACATGCGGGTTCAGTGTCCTGTTGACATTTATTCTGCATTAACTAATCAGAGCGGTGAAGTTTACTGTTTATTTAACGCCCCAGAGAATGAGGCTGCAATTACTCTGCAAAGACAGCTACTAAGCTACAGGTAGACTATATTAAAATGCATAAAAAGCAAAGTGACGGATTGAATGTAGAAGAAGGTTTGAAGAGCCTGGGTGAGCATCAGCTGGCACGCTGCTCAGTGTTGAATAATAAAAATAAAGCTGTATGTGAACTGTAGCTACAGACAATGCATTGAAGTGAAATCCAGAACTTGGGCCACACCAACAAGTGTGAAAACATCTGGAGGGGCTTTGTGAAGAATGTCATTTGGTCTGCAATCTTGTTGTCAGAGGGTCCACAGCCTTTGCTTCTTCTGTAAATGATACAAACTCAGTTGCCCTGTTTGAATAACGTTCACAATACGTGATTGTTTCAACAGTTATTTTATAGAAACATGACTCTCAACAGTGCAATTCACTACGTTCCTCCATGAAGCTAAACACAGAAATGACACGGATTCATAAGAATTAACCAGCTCCACTCGCACTCCTCCTCACTGTGTGTGTGCATCATCACATGTTCGACACAAAAGCAAATATGGTGGGTTAAGTGGGTCACAGTTGGAGACTAATATCTACGTTTACTTATGCATACAGTACAGATAACAGAAATAGAGTGAGACATGACCGATAGTATGGAGCTTCTTCTTTTTTTTTTCTTTTTTTTTTTTTTTTGGTAACAGTGAGTGAGCAGAGGTTAAAATTCAAGCGGGATTGCTCCTCACAATTAATCTAGACTTTCCATCATTACCCTAATCTGATTGTGAGCATGTAGAACATGTAGAGGTGCAGCCTTGCAGGTCAGTAGCTCAGATATGGGACAGAAAGCTTCACACCTCACGCCAGGTGCCTGCCAACTACTTCCTGCTGATGTCTCTAAATAAACAACAAAAGCATTTTGTTTTTTGTTTTCCTTTGGAGGGGGGGGGTCACAATAATGCTGCTGCTCCTCTGCGTTATCTGCTGGCTGCAGGCGGCGTGGCGGACGTCTAACAGTCGCAGGCACGAGCTGGAAAAACAAGCAGCAGAGTAGAATTATGTATTCAGATGAACAATTTTCTACATTTTGTAACAATTCTTTTCACTTGATGCCTTTAGATTTTAATTTTGCTGCAAAATCAATTAATTTTGCAACAAAATTTTAACTGTATTTTTACTAATTACTCTACAAAGTAAGGCTCCGTTAGCATGACAGAGTTTTCAATAGAAAACGCAAAAACGTTTTTGATGTTGGTATACATGACAACGATGGATGGAGTCACTAAAAAAAAAAACAACTTTTTGAAAATGCTCTGAGTCCGTCTCTGTGGAAAACGCAACTTTCTGAAATGCTGCTTCTGCACATGTGCACCACGGCAGTAGTAAAAATAATTATTCTGCACATGTTCAGTAGATGGACAACAATAACGCCTCCTGAGTGTCATGACTCCCAGTCCCGATTCTCCTGAGACCAATGTGGTCGTCTGTCCATGCGAATGTCACTGTGCTTCCTATTGTTAATGTTTGTAGCGTATTGTTCTCTGCTTGTGTGTGAGGTTTGACTACAAAAATAAACAGCACCCACTAGTGGCCCTGCATTCCAACAACATTGTTTTCAGCATTTTTCAGCATTTCTATACACGAAACTATTCTGAAACAAAAACGTAAAAATTATGCATTTTTTCTTGAAACACTGTGGTGTAACTGGGGCCTGAGATGGATCTTTGTCCCATGATTGGAGCAAAACGAATCTTCAGAAAGCGGCCAGGGAACTTGTGAACTGATGTGGTCAGTATATTTTGAGAGGTGGCCTCTGAAGTATGTGAACCTTCACATATAATGAGAACCAACATGTCACATTCAGTATCTGGGAGTAGGAACTGAAACAATACATTGATTCATAGATTTTTTTTTTTCTCAGAAGGACAATGAAACAGAATCTGCACACTTCTGCTCATTATGTCATAGTGAGAATCAGAGATGTGTGTGCGTGCGTGCTTCTATACCATTGGAGACCTCAAACCCGATTACTGCCCTTAGGGACAAAAATGGAAGTAAATAAACAAATATTTAGATTGTTCCATTACCAGATTATGGTTAGACAAGAAGTATTACAGCTGAGTTTAGGGGACAGAAAGAAATGTATGTCAATGGATTGTGCCCATAAAGCATACAAACAGGACATGTGTGTGTGTGTAAATGGAAAATGTCTCAGTGAGAGCAGCAGATCCCTGTGGACTCCTGCTGAGTTGCTATGCTCTCACAAAAACACATGCTGTGCTTTTCCATATGGCCACCTGTGTATATTCTGGTTTCCTCAGAGCTGCTAATATTGACGGTGCTTGGTTTTCTCCCGCTTTAGCAGGCTGAATGCCTGATTTCTGTTTTGATTTTGCAACTGAACAGGTAAAGGACCTATAAGGCAGCTTCATGTTCATTATATTCACTTCTCTTTGAGTCTACTGGGCACCCATAGCGACCCGACACCTGTTGAACAGCGAGATTCATGGGATATCAGCCGAGAGCTCAGACTGCTTTCCATTGTGTGTGTGTGTGTGTGTGAGACACATGATGTTTTCAGAGTGAAGCAGATGGACAGAGTAAATATAACTTATGACCTTAGCAGGATGCCAAGTGAGTGATGAATTCTTGACTATTTCAAAGGGAAGAAGGCCACACATGCCAACGAGGCTTCACACAACTTGTGTGTGAATGTGACCACGTAAAGAGTTCAGAATACAACTGGTGAGGCAACACGTCCGTCCGTCCCCTTGATGCACGGCAGCTTATCTGCAGGCGATCCCAGCAAACAAGAGGCAAAAGCAAGCTACACTTTGGACAGTTAAACAAAGATATGCAAACAAAGACCAGCAATCACATTCACTCATACACACACGCACAGCCGAGAGAAGATCACTAAAAACCTAAAGAGCAAGTCTTTGGACTGTGAGATGCCAAATTACTGCCATAACATCTGAACCAGGGGTGTGAAACTTGTTTTAGTTCAGAGCCACATTCAGCTCGATTTCATCTCGAGTGGGCAGGACTGGTAGAATAGTGCCAGAACAACCTTTAAATTTGAACTTTAAAGATTTTCCTTGTAGTGGCGCAGATGAAAATGTTGGTATTTTTCTCAAAAAACTAATAATGTCTAATGAAAATGAAGACAATCTCCACGTAAAGCCAATCCTTATGAAAACTTCTGGTGCAAAATACAGCAAAATACCCAAAACTCTTCTTCTGTAACTGTTGCATTATGGATGTTTTCACAAACTCACCCTGACAGCATTGACTTAAAGCTAGTTTGCCATCTTTCACACAGCCTCACTGATATCTCAGCTCGTGTCTCAGTGTTGTGTTCGCTTCTTTTAAGAATCTGTTAAAGGAATTCATGCTTTCTTTGACATTTTTACAATTAACTTGGTGGTTTGGCCGGATTGGAGCCTTTAGCGGGCTGGTTTTGGTCCACGGGCCTTATGTTTGACACCCATGGTCTAAACTTAAATTTTGAATAAGACTGAAGGACTAGTCTAAAAGAGCAGCTCACGGTGAGTCGCATTATTTTCTCAGACCTGATGGGATTCCAGTGTCTCTGGGTAAATGATGTCAGATCAACCGGCAAAAATGAAATCGGGAGTTTACCGTTTAATCTCCTGAATATGACACCAGAACATGAATAAGTTAAGTCTGTGGTAGTAAATACTGTGTTTTACCTTCATTGAGCATCTGCTGAGCATTACTGCCTGTCCTCCTCCTGCAGGAAAAAAAAGACAGAAGAGAGAGTGTAGGAAAGCACATGCTGCACGTTGTTTTTACAACATTATTTAAAATGTTTCTGTTCATGACGCGACAATCTTTTAGGGTGAACACAATAAAACTGTCAAAGTGATTTGGGGGCCCGTTTACACACAACAGTGTTTGGAGCCACAGAAAACGCAACCTTATCAAAACACATCCCAAGGTAGAATTTTTCGAAAATGCTCCGACTCGGTCTCCATAAAACGTGGGAAAACACTTCTTTTCTGCTACAGCTTATGTGAATTAGAGCTGTAGTAAATAGTTTTTCTGCACAAGTGTGAGTAGATGGACAACAATAACAATGTTTGACTCCAGAGTGTCATGACTCCCAGTCCATAGAACACCACATCGTTTTCAGCGTTTCTGTCATTTCTGTGTAAACAGACATAAATTTCAAAACTTTGCTGCATGAACACAAAACTTTTCGGTAATGAAAATGCAACAATTAGGCTTCAAACGTTGTGTAAACGGGCCCTTAAACACTCCGACATGCGCCCATGTTCTACAAGCGTATTTCAAGTATTACTGTGGTACGGCTCACCTCTTGTTCTGGTTGAACTTGCACCTGCAGTGGCCACCTGGAGGAAGAAAAGCAGATTTCAAGAGATTTCTGTCATTCAAGACACGGTGGTTACGTGTATCTGTGTGTGTGTGTTTGTGTGTATTTCATCTCACTGAGCAGGATGGTGATGCCGATAAGACAGAGAACAGCAGCGAGGATCAGGCCTCCGACTCGCAGTCTGTGATAGTCTGCACAAACATGAACATCAGGTTTCAGTCTCAAATTGCTCGTCAATACGTATCAATCAAATTGTAGTTAAAAAATCTGTGATAAAAACAAATCAAAAAGTCTACATCACATTCAAATACATGACTTCTCAAAAGAAGAGACTGGCCAGGTCATAATTTTAACTTAATGAAAAATGTTAAGCAGGCACATATAACCACTTCCTTCTTTGACTGCTTATTGCTTCATGGTCATTACATATCTGATAATATCATATTTCTACCAAGGTATACATAAGGTTAAATAAAAAAAAAAAATAGAATTACCAAAGGTGAAAGGATCATTGTCCGCTGCGGGAAGAGAAACGATAATCAGTGTAAGTCAGATGAGCCGAAACAAAGGAAACCTTCATGGCGGTGCACATACTTTACAGTGTTGTCACAGAATAAACAGTACAAAGTGTGAAGAGCAAACGCAGCGTCTCACTTTGTGATTAACATCAGGTCGATACATTTCAGACATCATACTCTGGTCAAACCTAAAGCGATGGCACCAAATCTTTGTCTCCTGTCTATCAGTGGAATACACAACAACTACGGACGCATTCTTACACAAGTCACCAATAATAAAAACATTGTGTGAAATATCCTGAAAACTTCTTTGGCCAGAATTTGGTCCATTTGTGCTGACGACATGTAGAAAAGCCCTGGAAGCCGACGGAGTCGACTCAACGGAGTCTCTACTTTTAGGATTAAAACTTTTCTTTATATTAACACTTCCAATGAGGGTTGGCCGGGACACCCAGTGAAGCTGCCATAGGTTTAGACTGCTGGAGGACCAACACTGAACTTCCTTCTTCTCTCAATCTCCATGTTTCATTTCCCCCCTCAAACCCTAACCTCCCCATTCGTCTCGTCCAGCAGGTTTCTTCCTGTTAAAACAGAGTTTTTCCTTTCCACCGCTTCCTCGACTTGCTCAAGTAGAATTGTTGGGTTTTTCTATGTAAAAGTGCCTCGAGGTGACGACGCTATAGAAATAAGGCCCCGTTTACAGGACAATGTTTCACGTGACACCTAATCCATTAAAAAAAAATTTGCGTTTACACGGCAGCCGCAGAAACACTGACAATGATGTACTAAGTATGCCAGGCCACAGGATGGCGCTGTTGTTTGTTTTTGTAATGAAACCACACAGACATGTGCAGAGAACAATTCTCTATAAACATGAACAAAATCTAGAACACCTGTCATTTGGTATGGGCTGATGATTATTCGGATGCTATCAGGGGAGAGTCTCAATGAATAAACTACTGATATGGATGATAAAACTGGAATACCGACCACGAGTCATATCACTACAGGTCTGCCATGTTTGTTTACAGGCGCATGAGCAGAATTAACTATTTACAATGAGAGGGGAGGGGGAGATATGCAGAATGTGCGGTAAAAGAGCTCCGTCGCCTTCGGCAGTCGCTGGGGGGATGATTAGCGACCTTGACAAACTTTCAACTTTTGGAGCCGGAATTAAAACTTTGTGGATACAGTGGATCCCACACAGAGACTCTAATAGAGAAGAAAGTTTTGCGAATATACTTGTACTCTTTGTCGTGTAAAGGGGGTCTGAAATTGAACTGGATGTCTTTAAGAGCTTTATGTTAGCATAAAGTGCTAAAAGGAAAAGTCTGATGGAGGTGGAAATGTGCCAAGACTTATTTCAAACTAATATTAAATAATTTTCACTTCATTATAACTTCTGTGACTTAAAAAGTAAGATTCAAAAAATGATCAACTTCATTGTGTAATGTAATTGTGAACTGGAAAGGTACAAAGGAATTCATCAAATGATGTGACAAAACATGTCTACAACTTACCTTTCCTTTATTTAAAATCTATTCTTTATGTAATACAACTGCAGTCATTGTACGAGCTCTGAGATCTTTTAAAATGACACAGTCTTCTTCACTGCCATATTTAATATTCCCCTCAGGCTAACAGGATATTAATACACATTACAGTTCAGCAAGATTCAAAGAACTCTTTCAGCCAGACTTCAACGTCTCACAATCACACCACATTATAGTTTTGTATTATCGATATACAGCATGTGCTTTTTCCTATTATCAGGTCATATTTTTATATACTGGAAATGACACCTGTGTCACAGTGTAGAAATCATGTTAAGATAGTCACATTACAAGAGAGTATTTGAACTGTACATACCATTCTGTTCTTCTGCAAACACCAGTGACACGACTGTGGGTGAGACAGAGACAAGTTACCATAGATACACTGGAATAACTTATTTTTATTTATTTTCATCTCACTTCAAATGAGCCGATCTGAATCCAAATGAATCCAAATTCCATCGTTGTTGTGTTTATAAGAAAGATGATGGCTGCACAGTTTCAGCTCCACAGTGAAGCTCTTCATGTTTCACCTCAAGGCTTTTCCAGAGAACATAATAACATCAGCTTAAAGCTGCTTCGTCTCTCCCTCACCACATTTTTTAGATTCCTCAAAGTATAAATGAACAAAGTGCTGATGGGAGAAGACAGGCGACCTCACAAAACTTCCTCCATTGAGAGGAAGTGAATCTATTTGGTAAAAGTGGCTCCAATCTTAACGTTATTGTGTTAAAATGTGTTTTTGAGATTAAATAGTAATAAAACAAATCACTTATACTCACGTGTCATCAACACCAAAGCGCTGATCTTTGACATCCTGAAGTTTGAGGTTGTTTACCTGGAGGGTGAAAGACGTTTCTCTCATTAATTGATTTGCATTCTGATTTTTTTTCTTTCTATTACAAATGTGTGTGAGCACACAAACACGCGATGCCGAGTCTTCTTGAAGCACATGATGTGACACACGATGTTCCCTCTGTAGCAGACAAAGCAATCCGATCAAATTCAAACACAAAGTGCTTTCTCTAGCACAGAAACTTGAGCTGCTGTTGATGGGCCCAAAGTGCTCTGATGGAGCCCGAACAGGAGAATTAAATCTGTCGTTGTAACTGCATTACTCCAAGCTTCAAAGCTTCATGTGCCTTTTGTTCCAGTTTCAAGCGTCAGCGGATGTTTGGCAGCGGTCTGATTCCATCAGGACACATTTGTGGTGTTTACGGTCTCATCACTGCTTTTCTCAACATGCTTACACTGTTTTTTCTTTGAGTTTTACCTTCAGCTTTCATATCAGAGACAATCTGTTACAATATTTGTTCCCCTACATTCTCAAATCATTTTAACTGACTTTGCTGCTTCAGTGGTTTCTGTTCCTTTACACACTCCTGCTTCACGTGATCATCATCTCTGGGATGATTAAGTTCATCTCATCCAGGTGCTTCTTGTATTAGCTGCTTTTTGTTTGAGCGAGCACATGCACAGTGAGGAGACACACCTCAAAGACGACAGCAGTGATTTTCCACTTCAGGTGGACTGTGTGTGAACGAACACACCCCTCGAGTCGGAAACCAGCCGTTAGACGAGAGCGTGTGTTGTGTGTGAGAGTGGCAGAGATTGTGGTAAACTGACTGAATGCATCTGTGTCACTGCCGCCACACACTCTTTACAGCTGTGTTTGTCTGTCTGTGCAGTTTTTTGAAATCGTTATCAGAAGAATTTCCTGTTTGAGGCGTGGCCGAAGTGAAGGCACTGATGGAGGATTTATTATGAAATCCGAGACTTTGTCAGTTGATTCATGACAGAAAGAGACTTTGTAGAAGCTTCAGGAAAGATTCAGGCTTTCAAATGTATATTTAAAACTAAGAAACAATGAAAGAACAGCAGGCAAATGAGATCTAATGTTACGTAGGAGTACTGTATCAAAGCGTATTTAATGTGTTTGTGCATAAACTGATTATTATCACAAAAATATGAGAAACTTTTCATAATCTATTTTAATCTACAAGAGCAGATATCAAGACTGAATTCAGATAAGTCTGATCAGAGGGAGAAAAAAGTTCAATTGCATCAAACACAATAAAAAAAGGGAATGCTTGGAGAGAAGGACAACGATATATTAACGACAAAAGAGATAAGGAATAATAACGATAATAGTAATAATAACAATAGTAATAATATCACAGTGAAAAAAATAATAGTAATAATAATAGTAATGATAAGGATAAG
>OMNM01055672.1:1939-12831 GCA_900302745.1 Parablennius parvicornis | reverse complement strand
CCAATCACCAATTAGATCCTTACAAAACAAAACAAAACAAATCAAAACAAAACAAAACAAAACAAAACAAAACAAAACAAAACAAAACAAAACAAAACAAAACAAAACAAAACACAAAGAAAAGAAAAGAAAAGAAAAGAAAACATAAACAAAACAAAACAAAACAAAACAAAACAAAACAAAACATGCTGCTGCTGTCTGACCAGGTGAAGGTGTTGAGCTGTTCAGCAGTGGGGGCGGGGTCTGGGCTGTTAACCACAGCAACTCTTTCCATCATGGTGTTTAACCCCTGCCATGCCTCCCTTGCATTTCCACATTTCAATTTCTGCTCCACTTTGTTCTTTTAGTTGACTTTAGCCAGCTTTTCCATCCTTCTGAACTCCTTCTAGGTCTATGTACTAGATCCTTCTGTGCGGAGGTGGACTGGGGCTAAAAAAATCAGCCCTGGTATTTCTGGCCCAGACTGGCCCACAACATCCTCAGTTGAATGAATCAAACACTAATTTTTGAATGCAGAGACAAAAACTGACAAAGAGGTGAGATTTGCGCGGGTTTTCTAATTGTGGTCGATGCTTCTAGCAAGCTATATTCTATATGAACTTAAAACAAATTCTTTTTGCTGAATAGCTTTGTGCTAAATCCGGCATTTTAACCTCGTGAAGAGAAAACATGTTCATTAATATGTACTGCCCCTTCCAAAGAAACAAATAAACTAAATGAAACTAGAAACATTTAATGTGGTGTGATAAGTACTTTAACTATGAATAAGATGAGTTAAATGCAGAGAAATAATTACTGCAAGGGGATCCATCAAGTCTGCTGTCTTTTGAACTGCTCTGAGGATGAAAAGAATACTGTCCCATCATAATGATTAAATAAAAGTAAAAAAATCAAAATAAATATCGTCACAATATCAATTAAAGCTTATCATTAATGATGCAGTTCAGATTGTTTCCTATTATTTGAAAAGATATACACGCATCTTGGTTTACATGATCACTTTTTTTGTGTCAGTCAGGTTAACAGGCCATTATAAGATCATATTCTCCCATCTACATGAAGACGGAATAGAATAATCTGTATACAGTCTTTGTGCCAGTTTATACATGCACCAAGACTGCGACGTTTGCAGTGTGTGATGCAGTCTGTGGGACAGAATCCAGCTTCATGCCTGCCAGGATGAAAAATGGAATTAACCAGAGCCCTGTTCCAGACAGCGAGTGTCGTGAAAATTCAGAGTAAGTTAACCTTGAGTTGAGGGAAACTCTGAGTTTTTCGTTCCAGGAAGAGAGTTGAATTAATCTGAGTAAGTCACCACGGTAACAGACTCTGTGAACATAACCTGCTGGCTGGCAGGTTTTCCAGAGGAAACCCTGAGTTTCCTCGTGTCTCCTCCCACATGAAGCTCCAGAAATAATTTGAGATGACTGACGTCATGAGAGAATCTTCCGCCCCAGATGAGTTTGATTTTTTTTGCACTGTTATTTATTTGTGGAGGTAATTCCTTCCCTGATTGACCCGTGAGCCACATCAGAGGCACTTTGTGCACAGCATTATGTTTTTCCGCAAAATTTTAGTTTTTAAAAATAATATTAGTAAAGCAACAGTGTGAAGAGTGGTTAGAAAAGTCACCCCCACACTGAAACCATTGTTTGTTTGTTTATCTATTTATTGTTTGGGGGTTATAAATAAAGTAATATATGTACATGTGTGTAGTAAGTTTAGTATTTTATTATCTTATTGAATGTCGATTCACATTTTCACATTTTAAATGACTCCACTTCAAACAACATTTTCTTAGGGGCTTAATTTACTACTTGAAGTAGCTACTAGATTAATATACAAAAAAAAAAATGTAATCACCTACATTTAACATAAAATCCTAAAATTAAAATCGTATGATCAAATCAAATCGATATGAGTGTTATTTCTGAAAAGACTTTCAGTTTCATGAAAAGTTTCATGAAGAGAGTGTTAAGAGAGTCGACATTGCCCTCGACAGCCCAGGAGGCAGACTGAACTGTTCAGGCTATTTTACAGCCATCGCTCAGAGGAGGCAGAATCAGTTCAAATTCAAAGTGCACGTAATTCGTGGAGACGGCAGCCAACTTTTAGGAAGAATTATGGTCGCAGCAATGGGCCTAGTAAAACGAGCCGCTGAGTTAAAAGAGCCTAAAACTCCTTATCCTACCGATGTTGGAAACTTGAAGATCAAGCCAGTAAAAATAACTTTGAAAGAAGGTGCAGTTTCCTACAGCGTGTCAACAGCAGGACCAGTGTCAGTGCCTCTGCAATCCGAAGTTAAGGCTGAGTTGGAACGAATGGTGGCCAGAGGAGTAATCTCAGAAATGAAAGAGCCCACTGAGTGGTGCCCCTCAGTGGTGGATGTGCCGAAGAAAAACAAAGAACAAATCAGGACGTGTTGAAGTAAAGAACTTAAACAGAACCGTCCAGAGATAAATTCATTCTGCCCACAATTGATGACATTTTGCCTAAGCTGTCTAATGAAAAGGGTTTTCTCTCCTGGAAGTGGCTTTGGGCAGATTCCTCTGGACTTGGAGAGCTCCAAACTAACCACGTTCATGACACCACTCGGGCGATGCTACTTCAATAGACTCCCATTTGGAATCAACATTGCTCTCGAAAGTTTCCACCGAGGAATGACAGAGGTCTTGAAGGACACATGGATACATGGATGACATTTTGATGTATGCTGAGAGTGCTGAGCTTCACGAGGAGCGGCTGAAAAACCCCCTCAGCACACTGAGGAGGCAGGATTGAAGCTGAACCACGACAAGTGGGTACTGCGACAGCGGCGGCTCAACGACTTGGGCCACAACATCGACGAGGAAGGAATTCGGCCTGGCGTGACCAAAGTCCAGGCTGTCACCCAACTCCAGCCACACTCCAACATACACGAATTCCGGAGAGTCATTGGCATGATTCATTACCTTGGCAGGTACCTCCCCCACCTGTCAGAAGTCACCAAGCCACGGAGTGACCTGCTCAAAGCCGAGGTAATGTGCCTTCCAGGCAAGCAGTTGGTCATCTCAGACACGTTTTCCAGACATCCCCAGCCTGAGATGACGCCAGCCATGGCTGAACTTACCAGTGAGTTGGAGGTGTACGAGGAAGCAGTTCGAGAGACATGGCCTATCACCCCCAGCAAGCTCGACCTAATCGAACAGCACACGCTACAGGATGAAGAGCTACATTTGGTGAAACAGTTTGTGTTACATGGATGGCCACCAGACGTGCCATTCAAGGTAAAAGCCTACTTTGCACATCGGGACCACTTGACACTCTCACAAGGTCTAGAGGTGTACAACAACATACCAGCAAGATACTAGTACGTATACACGATGGCCACCACGGAATTGTGAAGTGCCGTGAGAGAGCTAAATGTAGTGTGTGGTGGCCCGGCACAAGCAGACATACAAGAGACTGTTAGCACATGCAGAGCAGAGTGAGCCACTGATCTGCACTCCACCCCCCAGATGCTCACGGGAGAAGGTGGCAGCAGACATTTGTCATCACAAAAAAGAGAACTTTCTTTTTATGGTGGATTACTTTTCCAGGTACATGGAAGTTGCTCACCTCACTAACATGTCTGCACTGGAACCACTGTAAGTTTGAGAAACATATTTGCCAGATGGGGTTGCCCAAATTAACTGATCAATTTTCTGGAACTGTTTTTGCTGAGTTTGTTAAGTTTGCTTTCAGACACACAGCCGCCAGCCCTCACTATGCACAGGCCAATGGTGCAGACGGCCAAACAGATCCTCAGACCGACAGACCCTGCCGTAGCACTGTTATCATACAGGGCCACGCCGCTGCAGGTACCAGGAGCAAGACCGGCACGGCTGATGCTGGGGAGACAGATTTGCACTATACTTCCCTCCTTGGAGGCGAAACTGCAGCCAGCATGTCAGCATGTACGACTGACAGTCGTACAAAGCTGCACTACACCCGGAACTGTAACTCCAGGTACAAAACAAAACCCTGTCTGAACTCCAGCCTGCAAACCGTTTTAGTGAAGCTGCACAATGAGAGGGGATGATTGAGAGAATCAATGAGAGGGGATGATTGAGAGAATCAATGAGAGGGGATGATTGAGAGAATCAATGAGAGGGGATGGACGAAGCCTACTACCGTGGTGCAGAAGTGCCACACCCCTCGGTCGTACGTCATGCAGACTGGGAATGGAGAACTACGGAGAAACAGGCACCACCTCCGACACATTCTAGAAGCCACACCTACTCCTCATCACACAGAGAGTCACACTCAGACTGACCTACCTGACACACCTCACAGAGAGATCAAGCACTGTATCTGAAACAGTGTTTCCACAGACTCTGAGAAGCACTGGCAGAGTGGTGAAACCTCCTGATCGATATGGAGACTTTGTGGAGTCAAATATGGAATCAGCAGTAATCAGTATAGAATGTTTGAGTGAATTGTTCATTTATTCGATAACCTGTTTAAAAAAGGATGTGTTCTGATGCCAATGTTATGACTCCCAAAGTTCTGGGACTGGCAGTGTAGAATGTGTAATGGATTGGAAAGGCTGAAGAGGTTAGATTTGACTGTTACTGATTCAGTTGAGTCCAGCTTGTCCTCACAGAGGGAGATGTGATGTTACGCACTACTTGACTGGCGGCTGGACCGCGTAGTGATACACAGAATGTGAGCCTGGTTTGATGACGGGGAGTTCAGAGGGCAGATTTGACAGTTCATCTGCAACAACTAGCGTTGTGATGTTCGTGACATTAAGTGGAATAAAGATACTTTTGGAACAAACCCCCCGGATTATTTATACACTCGGTAATCTTACACCCCCCAGAATGATTGTGCTCTTTTTTTTTTTTTTTTTCCAGGATTTTTGAAACTGCGAGATCAAAGATTCCTTCTCTTGGTCAAAGTAGAATCAGAATGAGACGAGCATTAGACGCTTTGGTGTGCGATGTGAACGTATTGTGTTGCTTCATGTCCCACCTCCCAAACGTCTGTTTTTTCAAAATGCTTCACCACTGATGGAACACATCTGCAACACTGCAGACTTGGGTGTTTATTATTAACAGATCAAGGGTGCTGCCATGTTGCCTCATTTTGCCTTCTAACTTCCGTTCCAGGGTGGTGGTACCATTGTTTTGTATCGTCGCTTGCGGGCTCTGAACGTCAAAACAGTTTATATGTCTGGACGGGAGCTTTGAACATCACTCCTCCACATCGTGTCCGTGCGTACTGAGGTAGAGTGGCGTTCGCTGCTTACATGACTTCCCCAAACCGGCAGTGCAGGAGCAGCCTGGAGCCTCCACAGATCCCTGGGTGCTCTGCCTCGCCCACGTGGAGTGGCTTACAGTGGCTGAGCGGCAGGGACTCTGGTCTGCCTTCATGAGGTGGCAGTCTGGGTGGCAGCACACCTTTCCACGATGGAACACTGCTCCCTCTCCGCCGTCGTAAAGCCGCTCCATCAGCCTGGAATGACAGGATGAAGTACTGCGAAACTTATGGATGGATGAGGCAATGCGATGGTGTCCCATCATCTCACTTCAGTTTTCGTGTTCCCATTTTAAAATACTTGTCGCAGCGTTGTTTGTCATGTTTTATTGGAGTTTTATAGATGAGATAAAAACGTCTATCTGGAATTGCCAGAAGATACAGATATTTTGGACAACTATTCATATAACAATGCAAAATATACTACGATACGACATTCCAAAGAGCGGTATGATACTTTATTTGCGCAACATAAGGGAAAACAACATACATGCAGGGGATAAATATGTGGTTATTAGTGATAGCTGCAAAAAAGCCTCTGAAATGGATCCGCTGACATGGGAACAATGGACAGACATAAAACAGGAAGTCGGCACAATGGAAAAACTGACATATCGACTAAGACTACAAGAAGCACAACAAGAAGTTAAGTGGAAGAAATGGACCTTTTTCTTCAGGAACTCTGAGAGCGACGTACAATTGAAAGACAAATCATCGAAGAAAACCAAAACTGTGCAAAAGAACTGACAAAATAGATTCAAGCTCCCAACAGGATACCACCCTCTTTTCTTTTCTTTCTTTCTTTTTCTTTTTTCTTCCTTTTCTTCTCTTTTCTCTTTTGCTTTTGCTTTTCTTTCTTTTTTCTTTTTCGACCCCCCTTTTTTGTTTTTGTTTTGTGGTTGGTGTTTTTAAAGAATATATACATCCTATTTCTGTCTAGATTAAGTTAACTTTGATTTGTTTGTTCAGGATATACTCTCCTGTTCTGTCTGTTTTCTGTTGAAAAAAAATGACAAAATTCAATAAAGACTAAAGTGTAAAAAACAAAAACAAACAAAAAAACCCATCAGTCTCCCGTTCACTAGAAGCTATTTTGTGCTTCAGCAGAAGTCCACAGACAAAACACGGAAGTGGCAGAGGACTGATAGTGGGCGGAGCAAAAGAAGGTGAATAAGTCTGACATATGATGACATTAAAAGAGTGAATATGGCTTCACTTCACCTCCTCACAGCCCCTTTCCTCCGTCTCCAAAATGTTTGTGCGCAAGGTCCAAAGTTGGTGTACTGCCAAGTTTATCTATTTCTTTTTTACAAGTGAAAACATTTGTGTAGTCAGTAGCGTGTGCATCTTCCAGAACTGTGCGTGAGCAGCATTTATCAAGAAGGGCCATGGACTTTACCTCGGTGTGTGAGGCTCTGTGAGAGGAGCTCGTGCTAATGCGTGACTCCTGATTCCTCAGCGTGTTTCATAGTTTGGTTTTTCCCTCCGGCCGTGCTGGATGAGACCGAAGACGTGAGGTTCTTCCAGCTGGTGTGTCTGGCAGGCGATTGTTTGGTGACTCTAACAGCATGATCAGACGTTAAAGTGGTGCTGGACGTTATTTCAGGATCGGCTTGTGCAGGAATTTTAAACACGGACAATATTTCTGCTCTTTGCTTCTTACAAATACACACATATTGTATTTTCTTCCTTTTGACAACTTGCCTGATATTATGTACAATTTACAATATCTACTTTCAAGGACACAAAACAAAAGTCATGTTTGGCTCTTTTATGTCCACAAATTATGCTTTATATTATTGGAGTATTTAAAAATGTTTTTTTTTTTTGAACCACGAATCCACCTGTGCCAGCTTCCTGGTAAACGGACTTCTAAAGGGAAAGGTGCTTGTGAGTGTTGGCGTGCAGGGTTTTATAAATCTATTCATATTGTTTGCACACGTTATTTTCAGCTTTTGGGCTTTTTTGATCCTACACAATGTTTTATTAATGAAGTCCCTGGTTTTTATTATAATAATCATATTGTGTGTGTGTGTGTGTGTGTATGATTATATTTCAGTTTGTCTTAGACTTTAAAATCGATTACATATTTGTGGTTCAGATGGAGGCGTGTTTTTGAAAGTTCCACTTCAACAAGTTGTCATGTAAACACAACAAACGTTTCCAGTTTTCTGGTAAATATGAAGTTTAAACAAAGTTAACCACAAGTTCTTCTGAATTCTGACACTTCTGTTTCTTTTACCATCAAACACACACACACACACACACACACACACACACACACACACACACACACACACCCCAGGGGCCGCAGGCACCAGCCAGTCTGTTCCTCAAGTGCTCTGAGTGTGTGTGTGTGTGTGTGTGTGTGTGTGTGTGTGGCTGCTTTAATGATGTGCTTAGATCCAGTTTGAGCTGTTGCCTCTTCACTGAGGGAGGAAAGAGTCTCAGCTCAGGGCTCCACTTCCTCTTCTCTGCTTCTCTCTTTTTTCTGACATTCATGTTGCACTGGCTTTAATCTTTTGCCTTCTCCACCTCCCCATCCACTGCTGTTATTCTTAAAGCTTTCATTCCTACTGTCACTCCCTTCCTCTCCTGCCCTCTCCTCTCCAATCTCTCCTCAACTACTTTAACAGACCTGTCTCCGTCCAGCCAAGACCTTCTCTGTCACTTAATTAACTTGCACTCACACTGACAAACTCAAGTGCAGCAGTCACTATTCTTTCATTCTCCACCACCTGAGCTCCTCCTCTTTCCTCAGTGTGGAACGCTAGGATTTCTTTCTTTTCTTTGTTTCTGTTCCTCCACTGAGTCACTGTGCTGAATAAGAAGCATGTGACACCAAACACAGTTCAACTACTGACATCAGTTTAAGAGATCATTTAATGAGGCCCGACCAGTTCAGCATCCAGGGTCTTTGTCTGTGTGGAAGTTTACTTTTACAGACATCCTTTAGATCACCAGTCAGAATTTTAGACCAGCAGGATCTGAATAAGTTTCTCATACACATTAAAAGCTGCTGTCAGAAGGTCAGAACCTCTTGTTAGGGTCAAGTGTGAAGTAACGGGACTATTGGTTTACAGTTAACAGTTTTGTCTGTTTAGGGTTAATATGAGGTGATATAAGTATGTCAGTGACTTAATGTGTGGGAGGGAAAGTGTGTGTGTGTGTGTGTGTGTGTGTGTGTTTGGGGTCTGTCTCACTGTTTCGTCTTCCGCAGGTCAAAGGCCACTCTCTAATTGGCCTAATGGAGGGTCTTAACCCACAACAGGCAGACGAGAGGTCAACCTGGATCAGAGGCCAGCGAGGACCTGAAAGAAGCAACAAACCAGTAAACACACAAGTTTTAGACACAACACTGCCATCCAGCAGCCAGATAGAGTTACTGAGCAGCTCCCCGTCATCTTCGTCGTCAGAAGAAGCACACGACGTCCTGTGAAACCAGGCACTGCTGTTTGTGTGCACACAGGGATCTGGAAGTGGTACAGTAAGTCACGAGCATGTGAAGATCTACATGTGATTCCAAGCTTTTATGACAGGCTACAGGTGGAATTTGATTCAAAGAAGTATTCAGTTTGATTTCATTTTTTAAGCTGAAACTTTCCCGTCGTCCATCGTCTGTAACCTCATATCCTTTTGCTGCTAACCTTAGCTTAGCTTCTTTCAACAGTGATGCTTGGCCAGATTAGTGTTGGAGCTGAAAGAAGGTGCAGAAATTGTCTTCAAACAGAAAATACTTTACCAAAGTAACAGACGGCTCCTGTGAGCCGTAACCGCGCTGGAAAACACCAGCCAGGCTTCCTGGCCGCCAACTGCCAGCAGGTTGTGTTGCTCTGCTCTCGACACACTCCAGCTCCCCCAAACTCTCAAATCCACCAAATCAACGGAAACAACATTCAACATTTCATTGATTTAATAACAGAATACAATACTAAACACATTAAAACATTATAGAGTCACCACAGGAAGATACATGAAATGAAAGGAACTTTCCCAGGTGGGATGATGAGCATTGCATTTTGTACCATCAAATTCAACTTTTTTTAAACCTCATTACTTTTTTGTAATTAATGCATCAAAATTAAAGCAACCCTTGTGGAAGCCTGTCACAAATTAATCATGTTTTTGGATTCAGTGTTCAGTATAGTTCATATGTGCATGTGTACTATATATATTTATACATCCGCAGTGACTGACTGTGTGATCTCCGGGTTTTCCAGCTCATAAATATCTGTGAGTGTGACAAGCCTGAGAGGCAAGCAGTCAAATGTTTCCGACGAGCTCCGGGAAGCTGAAGGAACACACTTATCCAGGAGTTATGATGGCTGGTAACCTCTGACCCTGACTCTATTCCTCTGTTTCCTTGACACTTATCCTCACGGTGACTGGCCTTAACTTTGTCAGTAATGTTGACCACACTCTACATGTTTAAAGGTTTCTTTCTCTCCGTATGCAACATATGACCTGCTGTTTCCTTTTCTTTAATCATTCATCACAGTTCATCTCCGCGGGTCTTATAGACAAAAACATGATCTGGGATCAACTCAGTCTGAAAATCCTCCTGTGGTTCCTGTTCTGTGAGAATTCTGTTTGATGTGTTTCCACCTTTATTCCACCTTCAGCAGGTATCGGAGGTATCAGAGGACAGAATGTGGAAAAGATTGAGAAAACAGCAGGATAACACTCACCTTTCGCCTGATGCCATCTTCACGTGTGGATTTAAGACATTGAACAAAAAGCAGCGTTGGTGCAGAGCTGTGGCAAAATGTAGAGTCGAATGCAGCCAGGTCCAGCTTTATGTGTGTGAGAGACACGACCAGGAGTAAGTCCAAAGAGAGAAGAGCTCAGGAAGCCTCGCAGAGCGACACCATTTCAATAAGCTGAAGACACAAAACACTGTCACCCAAAAGGAAAACAGAAAACATCAGCCAAAGATAGCAGCACCCAGACACAAAAACTGTGCTGACATCTGTAGAATGTGATCATTAGATAGTTGAGGACCTTCCTGCCTCTCCAGGTTATGTTCCAGCCTTCACCCTGAACTTTGAAACCAGCAGCACCGGCATCCTCTGCTCAGAGGAGGCTGGAAACCAAAAATCACCAACACGTTCCCTGGTTAACCTGAAGTGGCCACATACAAGTGTTGGGTAGCATCCGATGGTTACAATGAGATTATCCTGCTAAGTCCTGTAATATCCTGTAATATCCTGTAATATCCTGTAATATCCTGTAATATCTTGTAATATCTTGTAATATCTTGTAATATCTTGTAATATCTTGTAATATCTTTCTAATATCTTGTAATATCTTGGTAATATCCTGTAATATCCTGTAATATCTTGGTAATATCTTGGTAATATCTTGGTAATATCCTGTAATATCTTGTAATATCTTGTAATATCTTGGTAATATCCTGTAATATCTTGTAATATCTTTCTAATATCTTGTAATATCTTGGTAATATCTTGGTAATATCCTGTAATATCTTGTAATATCTTGTAACATCCTGTTGAATTTATTTACTAGTTTTGTATTTTCTTCTTTGGTGTGGATGGGTTCCTCTTGTTTTTGGGTTTTCTCCCGGTTCAGACGCATGTATATGAGGTGTTTTA
>OMNM01055668.1:0-12864 GCA_900302745.1 Parablennius parvicornis | reverse complement strand
AAAAAAAAAAAAAAATCTTTTTTTTTTTTTTTTTTTTTTTTTTTTTAGCATTAAAGTGCGGTAAAACATACACAGAGGGATGAACAAGGACACACAGACCTATCAGGGGCTTCAGCTGGTGAACAACACACAACATACACACAACTTCTACTTGATCAAATCTCTTCTAATCTATTTTTGACAATAAGATTTGACAATAGGATACAAACATGAGTAAATTTAGCTACTTCCATGAACAGGTACTTACACATGTATTTGTTTCAAAGTGAAAGTTAAAAGAAGCTCACGCCTACTTGGCACACATCACCTCACTCATTCAAACATGACTCGTTTTGTGTTTCTCAGTCTTTTTCCAGGCACTTCCTACTGATACATGCAGTATTTCATCTAGTAGCCACAGCGTCATTAGTGGTCACCATCTGGTCAATCACACAAATGTGAGGAGCCGTAATGAGGGCACAGCAAAGGCTGGGAAAACGTTTCAAAACTTGTGGTAAACCTGTTTTTCTTTTCTGTAAAAACAAAAGCCAAGGAGGGTTCAAGAAATGGGTGAGTTGGAACTGGAAGGTTGGATTAGGTGAGAGACAGAGAAATGGAATCTCTCCATCTGAGAGAGGAAAAGAGGAAAGCCTCTCAGCTTCGTGGCGTGAGAAATCAGGTCAGCTGTTGATGTGATGCAAAGCTGATAGACTCCCAATAGAAAGGAGATTGAGAGAAGTCTTGAAATCTGATTTAAAATCTCAAAACACAAGTCAGCCCTATTTATTGGATTTCACATTTAACCTTATCATTTACAGTTTGTTGTGCCTTTTCTTTTTTTTTCTTTCAGCCTGTCTCCTCTGCTGCTGCCCCAGTCAGTCGTTTGATAGGTATCCCAGAATAACCCACACAGTGCGCCTTATGGCCTCGATTCAGTTTATCTATTGAGGCCGCTGTCTGTGGGCAAATTGAAATCATCTACAATACATTGTGCCCACAGTGACTGTTGGATGGTGGCAGCTCTTGGGAAACTGAGTGGTTATCGTGGCACTGTGATTGCTGTATGAAACTGCCACACGTACACATATTTTCCTTACAACTTGTTCTGCTGGCAACTCACCACGAATGAATTGATTATTGAAGATTGAGTTTTAAGATTGATTCAAAGTGTTGAAACATTGAAGTCAATGCGTTAAACATACCTCTACCCTATATATTAATAAAATATATACAGTAATTTATTCATTGATTAATAGTTTTTATAATTCTAATTTAAATGTTTTACTATTTCATCAAATTGAGCCATATAAACATTTTTCCTAATTTCAATTTTCTTTTCATTAATTGTATACATGTCCTTCATATTTCATTGAAGCTCGATGTAAAAATTATGAAATTAGCCCAAATGTTGCCTTTGTTAACATTTTATTAATATGTTAGTATTCTTAAAAGTATTTTCAATTTAATTTGTCATTTTAGCAAAATTTAATAATATATCTATATATTACTTTTTAAAGTTTTTATTCTTGTTTTATTTTTATGTTTCTTGTCCTTACAATTTTGTTTTATGTTCACATGCTGTGAAGTACTTTGAATTGTAAAAACATTCATGAAAGGTGCTGTATAATAAAATAAGTATGAATGCATGTGAATAATGTTGCCTAAAAGGAACTTAGGTAGTTTTGTATTTATATTTTTTTTAATTGAAAATTTCAAGCATTCACTCATTAGATGAGTAAATATATCACTCATTGATATTGTAAGGGATTTAACCAGAATCTAAGCAGCCCAGTTGCCTTTTAACCAAGTATTTTACAGTCTCAGGAGGCTAACATTTCTTTTTTTCTTTTAAAGAAACCAGCATTTGACCTACGGAAAGTATTTTAAAGGCTACCAATTACTCTATATATCACTGTGACTGTTCTGCTCTGTTATATTCTCTCATACCTCAAATCAGGACTTTAAAGTGTTCTGGCCTGTTTGGATCAGAACAGGTTTTTGCTGTAAATACTGAGGCATTCCTACTTTTATTGAGAGGGCATGTTTTATTGTACCCTCAAGAAAAATACTGTCGAAGGATTTGGTGAACTTTTATAGAAATGTAGAACAGTTTAACAGAAAAAAAAAAACGGTCTTACTCTGAAGTGAGCCATTATATTGAGGAGGATATCTTTTTTTTTTTTGCTCACATTTTTTTTCCCATTTCAACCTTCCCCACTTCTTTTTATCTCAGGGCGAGGCGAAGGTATTTGCTTTGCTGGAGGGTTTGGACTCGCTGCCTGAAGATGCAGAGGTGTATATTGTCCTGGAAGGATCCACGTTGGTTCACGTGACCAGAGCACAGAGTGATGTCATGCTCTGCTTTATTGTGCCTGGTATGTGCCACCATGCATCCGTAGCATGTTTTATTAACCAGGTGTTCCGAGAAAAAACACGTTCAACTCTTATTTTTTACATGACATACAGTTTTCTTTGTACTCTGAATAATAATGGAAACACAGCACTTTTGTTTCTGCCCCTGTTTTTCATAAGCTGAAGTCAAAGATCTAAGAGCTTCCCTGAGACGGTTTCTGACAGTTAGTGCAGAAATCTTTTGGTTATGCAAAGCGATTGTTGCAGCAGCCATCTAGGTGGCTGGTCCCAGATGATCTTTGGAGACAGGTTATGGCTCAGAAATAAACATTATTTTCATGGGCAAAGCTCTGGTGGACATTCCTGCAGTCGGCATGCCAATTGCACGCTCAGTCAAAACATGCTACATCTGTGGCCTTGTTCTGTGTGATAAAACTAAATTTTTTATAGCGTCCTTGTTGTTATAGTGGCCAGCCTAAGACAGACCTGTGAAATAATCTGTGATTTCACCTAATTTATTTAATTTACTTTAACTTATCGCGATATTCAATGATTTCTTTTTTTCAGCTGTATTTCTACTGTGCTATGTGAGAAGGGATATGCTGATCTTCTTCTGTGATGTTTTATTGTGATGTGTCTCTTTAGGACATAATCTGGCTGAGGTGGTCTCCGTTCAGGCCTATTTGTGCTCTAAAACCTCCGTCCTCAGCTGGGTCGGTGGAGCCTCACTGGAGTATGTTCACGATGATGCTCAGGTAAGGAAGCTATGATCTAGCTGAAGTCTTTTTTTACTTTATGTACATGAATGACACTTTAGATCAAATGCTCGTTTTGTTTCTGACAGCTGGGTATGTTGGTAATATTTTTAAACTTGGCTCTTTATTTAGGCTTTTTATGGAGAGCTGTGTAAAATAATCATAGTTAATCTTTTAATGTATTTATTAGCATACAAATATATGTGCAACAATTTTTCCTTTGATAAAGTTTTTATATTCCTTTATAGATCTATATATAAGATATTTATTTAGACTTTTTCTATCATTTTGAGTATTTTAACATTTGTATATTTTTTCATTGTAGAAATACTTCTACTCACATTTTTAGTCCTCCTTTTACAGATTGAGATTTAGTTTTCTTCTTTTTTTTTTCCATTTTACAATATTTTGTGGTCTTATTTCACACAAGGATGAATATCAGTGTAATCTGTCTGTTTACAACCAGATTAGTCTTGTCTTCACACTAGACCACCAACCATCTGTAAAGACAAAAAACCCCCAAAACCTAAGAAAATATTGTTTGATAAAATTAAGTTATTTTCAGGCCAGAAATGGAAAATCCTTTTCTCCCCTGAAGTGATAAATGAAAAACAAATATATTTGGTTTAGATTTGAAATATTTTTGAATGATTTCCTCTTCAGTTAGAAGAGATTCCCAAAAGCAGTTGTTGGAATATGTCTGCATGATTCTTCCGTTATCTCTGACGGTATCTGATTTGATCTCAGGACCTGGCAGAGCACCTGGTTGTTCACGGACACTGCCTGAGCTCCGGGGATCACAAAGAGCTGAGCAGCCTCTTCAACCTGGGTCAGAAGAGCTCTCGCTGGGCGATGGATCGCCGCGTGGCCCTGGCCATGGCCAACCTGGATATCCCACAAACCTGGAATGTGCTGGGGAGCCGCAGTGGAGACGGTGAGAGCCGGATAGTTTTATGTTGCTGAATGAGCGTCCCTGCACAGACAAGCAGATCAAAGGCATTTGTAATTCAGTCTTTTATTATGTAATGTTAAACTCTGCTGTGCAAGGGGATCCCTTTTATTGTATTGAGCTGATGAGCACAAAGGCACAATTTTAAGATGGATTTTGCTGTCATTTTCCTGTTCACATCTACAGAAAGAGAAAGTAGAAAGAGGACAGTCATTGTGTAGAAGTGCAGCTCGCAGCCTTTGTTGATATATTTATGGCTTGGTATTGTTCATGAAACTTTAGATCAGCACTTTGTGAGCAGGGTGAACTCTTCAACCCTCCTGCCCCTCCTTCTCCTCTACCATCATTCCCATTTTCCATGCTCACCGGGCTGAATTCGGAAGTGAACATGGCCACATGTCTGCTCCTGTTGAATTCATCAAAGCCAATTAAGCAGCATGTAATGTGGTTAATAGAGCCTTTCCATCTGGAAGTGGCCTGAGGCAGAGCTCAATAAATCTGTGTGTTCATGTGGGTATGTGTGTGTGCATGCGTTTGTGTGTGTGACTGTGTGTGTATGCGCGTCCTCTGTGTGTGCTGACCACAATGTTTACAAGATGCCACCATCTGTTTGCGTGATCCGAGTGTTCGTGTAGGGCCACCTACATAAATAACAAACTAGATTTAGCTGTAATACAGTTATGGCAGTCTGTTTCATTGCAACGTCTCCTACTTAAAGTCTGCAGTTAATCTGATAATACTGCTCATGACATCACTCCGATGCTGATGCATACGGCTCAATTATCAATTGTCAAGTTTATTTCAGTTGTCTGTTTGCACACAGTGCAACCGGCAATGTTACAAATACTGGGAAAAATTATAACCTAAACTAAAATCTTTCAATGCCTCTCAATAAAACAGTTTAAACGAACCTCTGACATATCTCGGCATATGTGTTCATTTGCAAAGCATATTCTTTCACAGCATAATGTTGGCTTGCGTCCTGTTGTAATAATATTTATGTCCCAGCAACAGCTGAGACCTGGAGGCATCTTGCTTCCTGGTTGTTCTATTTCGGTACGCTTGATATCTCAGATATGCAAGCCGGTTATTCAAATTTACTTCTGATAAAAAAAAATTTAAAAAAATCGGATTAGATTTTGATGGTCACAGATCATCTCCATAAGCTCAAACTGCAATGTCGCACAAAAGCTTTCTTCAGATTCGATGGGAGGACTAGATGTTTCAGTCCTGAGTGTTTTACCAATAGTGGATCCACGGGGAATTGTTGAAGCTTTCACTGCAGGACACATCGTCCGTTGTGTGCCACAGCGTCATTGAATATTTCGGCCATTTATCACAATATAGCCTCTGCTGAGGCCGGCCCACCACAGGTTGATCAGGTTGTGGTTAGCCGTTCCTTTTAGCAGCCCAGCTGCTGTCAAACCTTTTTATCCACAAGCAGTGACTAGACCTTTCAGCAGCATCAAATCTGACACCACTCAAATGGATGACTTATTATAACTACCTAAAAACACACTTTACTGTATAGCTTTAGATTAACGTCCATGAATAAATTCTAATATACACTGACACAAACTGTTGCTTCTCTGGTCAGCTAAGGCACACTGCTATTTATAACTTCTCATTGTATCTGATAAATATAAGATCACTCTGTTACATGTTTCTGTTTCATTATGTAGTGTTTTTGCTTGTTGGTGATTGTATTTTATTTGTATGTAATACAACTTCGCGAAAAACATGTTATAAACTCCTAATACAATCAAATTTGTATGCAACAATGAGATTGACAAGTGAGAATTATGGAAAACCCATCAGTAAGTTTTAGGATCTGTTATCTGAATTTATTTTCCCCTCTCCTATAACACAATGTATTTTAACAATGTCCCTTCAAACCTTCATTTCCCTCTTTGATTATTCTTCTGCTTTCTGCAACAATGAACCTTACTATGTTACATACAACTACAAACAGCTGGAGTAAAAAAATCTTTTTAAAGTTTTCAATTAGTTTTTTTCTCACTGAACTGTGCTTACAAAGCTGCTGTACAGATGATTCATTCATTGTTAATCTCGTCCACTAAGAAATATAGAACCATTTTTACTGCTTGAGTTTCTCAGGTAATGATTTGTTCTTTTGGTGTTTATAGATAATGACTTTGTAGGTAGGTATTGTTAGAAGTACCCAGCATAAACTGTATCTACTTAAGATTTACAATAATTTATTATTTGCTTTTGTCAAATATATGAAATAAAAAAAAAAAAAAAAAAAAGGTCTCAAAGACATTCATATTTGAAACATTTTCTTCTTTTGTTGTGTGACAGTCAGGACAATGTTTTGTGTTACCTCCATGAACTACAGGCTCCTTTGCTGTGAGAATGAATTTATTATATGATAACAGGTGTTAATGAAAGCTGTCTCACAGTATTTATTTTTCAGCTTAATGTGACTCATGATTGCAGATGTCTTTATAAATGTCATTAATCTCAGTTGCAGCTGAACTGGTTACAAATATAAGCAGGTTTTTAGGGTGAGATGGAAAAGAAATTATGGTAAAGTTGATTTCTAAATTGACATTCTCATTTTTCACATTAATAAGTGGTTTCATTAATTTTCTCCCATGTCTGCGTTCAAAATTTCCCCCTGATTGAAGACTGAACTACTCTGAATCTTACTCTAATAATATTATAAGTCTGAAACAAATTGTCAGCGAAGGCATTTTCTTAAAGATTTGATTTTCTCTTCGTGAAAGTAAAGCTTTTTCCGGTAATTCCATTTTGAAGTATGAAAGATGCTGTTTGTTGTAGGGGAGTTTTGTGCTGGTGATTGATATCATGCAGAACAGTTACCTGATTACAGATCATGCTGGGCTGCACTAAGTGGCAGAGGCAGAAAAAAGAACCCGTCACGACCGTGTTAAAAGCTTTCTATTGCTGCAAAGTAGGTCAGTGGAGCGCAGGGATCCAGGGCTGTGCAAGAAAAGAAATCCATTACTGACAGTTTGTATCGTTTGCGTGATTAGAGGTCATGAAAGCAAGACTCTTGATATGTCAGCCGCCTCCTGTTTTTGGTTACATTTCGCCGTGTTTGCTTGTGGGAAAGTTTATTGACGTTTCTTTTTTCCTGTCCTATTCAGAGCACAGTCCCAGTGAGTCTCCCCTCCACCTGGCCGTGCGATGGGGCATGTGTCGGCTTGCAGAGCTGCTGCTCTGCCAGCCGGGTGGTTTGATGGCCGTCAGTTTGCCAAACGAAGAGGGAGTCACACCGCTGCAGTTGGCACAGGCGTCGGGCAACTCTGAGCTCCTGGAGCTGCTCTCACAGTAAGCTCATAAGCTCCGACGGGGCGTTTCACGGAGAAACACCGGCAAAGGACTCTCTGTTTTACTGTAATATTATATGTTGAGTGCAGAGGGTCTCTTCATAGAAAAGTAAGGTAAAGCATTCCCACACATTGCAAACTAGGTTTGAGCTACCTATTAACCCACCTTTCAATGTCAAGTACTTTAAATATGCTGGTCAGTGTGCTTTTTATGAACACATAAAATGCCAAACACCTGTTAGTGTGACCTCAGGCCACTAAATCAACTCAGGTACAGTCTGGATCCATAAATCTGGAGTACAGTTTTACAGTTTTGTTTATCGGTCCTGTAAAACCATAGAACCCTCATCAGCCTTGAATTGCTGTTCAACAGGATCTGTTTGCATATTCTCATTGAAAAGTGTTTATTGGCAATATTAAAAAGCAGCAATTCCTGAAAGCTGTGATCCTGATGCCTCGTGTGGGGCTGCAGCCCCCCCAATCCTCTCGCCACCCCTCCAGCAGGACTATCCCAGGTGTGGGCAGACCGATCCCGTCTGCTGAGGTTCTGTCACGACACCGGGAACCTGACGCTGACCGTCCGTCAAAACCTGAGGTGGAGCTCGGAGGAGAGCCGTCACGCTGACATCCTGCTCCTCAGAGGGCGACTCAGAGACGAGGGCTTCCTCAGAGAGGTGGGCGGGAGCTTCAGGTTTACCTGGGGGCAACTATGATCACTTTCATCTTATTGACCCCTCCATGTGCCCCCTGATTATTATTAGTTGTATGTGAGGGAATTCATTGTGCTTAATTGCCACCCATGATTGTATAATAAAACAGGTAAATCATAAAATCGAGAGTAGCTTGAATAAAGTGTAAGACTAGACATAATATGTCATTGGTTTCACTTTGGGAATATCTCTGTGTTTATCACTTTGAAAAAAACGTGACACTGTGTGAAATAATGGCAAATGTTCAATAGCTTCATTACTGCACTGGAAAAAAATTGAAATTAGAGAAAAAATAAGTTTAGAAACATCCTTTTTCATTTACAATTCTCCTCGTCTCTCTCAGATCAGATCCCTGAGGAGGGAAAGGGTGGAGACCATCTTAGGGAAGGAAGAGCTGGTGGACGATCCTGCAGACAACGGTATCTTACATTTCCTAATCCTTCAGTTCTATGGTGTGGGGGATTTTTTTTTTTTCTTTCTTGTTTCTTTTTTTTTTTTTTTTAAGTAAACCATAAAGACTCAAATGTTCTTTTCAGTGTAGCAATCATCTGCCTTGTTTGACGTCTTTCTTGAAAGCAGACAGAAACAGGCTGCCCCCCTGTGGGCGTATGGAAGTACTCCATGCAGGGAGAGTACTGCTGACATTTAAATTACAAGCTGTTAGTTAAAAAAAGAAGAATTAGCTTTTTTCTTTTTTCTTTTTTAGATTCATGGGTAATTATGTAATTACAAATCAAGGACAAAATTCTTCCAGTTTTTTTCAATCGGAGGAATTTTCTGCACAACAAATGCCTTTGATAAGATCTGGTTCTAGAGTTTTAGAGCCCATACATGCACAGGGAGAACATGGAAACTCCACAGAGAAAGACCCCTGACCCCAGAATTGAACCCTACTGTGAGGCAACAAGAGTATAACCACCACATCACTGTGTGGCCCCATATTACACATATTCAAGTTCATCTAATAGCTGGTAACGAACTGCTGGGAGTGCCAGAAGAAAATGTTACGGTTCCGATGAATTGCCACTGAATGCTGCTTCTGAGCATGAAGGAATCTGAATTCTACCATAGTACAACAAGCCATACTGAAGCCACACCACTGGCCTGTTAGCTAACCACATAATGTAAAATGTTGCTTCTTCTCTCTTTTTTAAGCCTTTTAAAGTTCATAGTTTTTTGAAAAGCATCTTCGAAGTGAACTAAGGTTGATGTAGTGAACTTGTTATGTCACATGTAGTGAATGAATACGATGATCAGATGTGCTTGGCTTGGTATTGTATCTTCTCCTTACCATTTGCCATTATTTCCTTTGACTTGTCTTGCACATTAGATTATTGACTTTCTCACCCTGCTTGTCTCACCGTTGCAGGTTGCCACAACTTTCTTCCCCTATAGTTCCCACTTTTATGACCCCAGGCCGCTGATCAAACCACCCAAACACTAATTTTGTGTGTGTTTCTGCTTGTTTCTCGTGGGCGATTATATGCTGTGCCCTTTGATCTGGGATGCCTGTGGTAATTAAGTGAAAAGGGCAAAGATTAAGAGTGCACGATAAAAATTCCCCTAGGTTATGAAAAAGAAAGAAAAAAGGGATTTTACATGCTGTAGTTACAAACTGACAAACATCTGCACCTAATTGTGTCTCTTTTGAAGTTTAATGGCTTCTTTATGGTTGCGTCTGAATATGTTTTTACCTTTTTTTTTTTTTTTTTTAGCACTGTATCCTGACCTAAGTGGAGGAGACCCTGCTGTTCAAGACAATGTAAGTTTATTCTACCAGATAGTTGTGGGTTTTCTGTTATTAATGAATGTCCTCAGTGTGTAACACCAAGTACAGATATAATGAGCATATATTACATTTGTCCAATAAATCATCCCAAGAATATGTGTTTAATTAACTTAACTTGATGGGTACAAAATTTGATTTATTGGCCTGCAACAAATCCAGGTTTAATTCCTGCCTTTTAAGCAAAAAATGCTGCTTAATCCATCAAGATCTGCAGTGGCATTACTGTTTTCCTCTCATGACTGGGATGCCTGGATTGAGTTGCTGGTAGATTTATTTTGGCTGCAGATCTGTCAAAAATGTGCCGTGAGTGCTTCTGCTCCTTTTTCCAAAATAACTTCCAATATCTGGCCGGTCTTGAATATTATTGTGTGTTTTTGATGATAGCTCTTGTTACAAATGTCTTAAACGCCAGTGATTGGATGGTCAGACTGTGCAAGTCTTGAGAGCCAATGTAATAAATATATGAACTCAAAGCTCTGGGGGTTTTTGAATTTTCTATATATTATGTATATGAGAAGTAAACATGTCACATTCCAATGCTGCATCTGAACAACATGCAGACCCCTTCTTAAAAAAAGACTTCTCTTGTAGCATTTGAAACTCTTAGTTCTTAATTCTTAAACTACTTAGTCCCACTGACAATTTTTTTTGTTTATTGGGTTTGTAAAAAAACTAAAGTATAACTTCAAAGCAGCTTGCATTTCGTCTTGAAGTCTTTGTCCTGACGTTTCTCCATCTCTAAAAAAAAAAATCAAATAAGTTAGACTGATGTATGCAGATGCTGAAATACATCCTAACAAAATAAACATGTTTTTAATTTGCTGAAAAAAAGACGAGAGAAAAGTCCAAGCCAGTGCACATTCAGATGGAAAAGAAGCACAATCGCTGCGTGTTTCACCTTCTGAGTGTTATTACAAGTTGCAGTTTAATACCTTTCTTTTCGACTCGGCGAACACCTGCTGCTCGTGGCAAACTGTGGTCAGGGCAAGAGGGCTGTGACTGCCCTTCAATATGCCAGATTGTGTCGCTCTCATTGTTGAAGTGCTGCTGTTGGCACCTTGCGCACACCACTGAATGGCTGACTTTGTGCGCGGTCAAATGTGTGTTTCATGTTTTGAGAGGTGTGGCGTGGTGTGCACATGATTCACTCCTCCAATAGGATCTGTTAAATGCGATACAGATGGTCACCTAATTGAACTTTCTCACACACCTTCGGCACAGGCCAAACACTTGTGTTTTTGTACTTAGCTGCACTCACTGGTTGTTTTTTTTTTTTTTTTGTGTGTGGTGTGCCTGTAGCTCATAGTGGAAATCTCACAGTTGTTTTCTTATGTGAAAAAGGCTCCCAGTTTCTTCGCCGAGGTGTACGAGGAGCCGCTGATGTTCTGCTTGAATGAGGAGGACGAAGAGGACGGCCCGTCTCAGTCTGTCTCTGGTAAATATTAAGATTCCTTCAAGACTTTCCTGCAAAGCATTGTCACTTTGACAAAAGTCTGTTTTTAAATGTGGTTTTAATTTTAGAGCTTGCCGAGCCTCATCTATGGTTCATACTCTGTGCAGGCTGAAACTGATCACTGTTGTTTTAAGTGGCGTTACATTTGTAGGGAGTTATCCAAGTAGCTTCCAATCATTAAGCGAGTCCAACGGCAGGAAACATTTCCTTTCCTGAACAGAAATTGGAACTCACCTCTAATCCTCGACTTTGGCTGTCTCCCATCCCCGCTGACTGTGGGATCACATTTCAGGCCCCTGACTTAGTTTTACCCCCTTCCCTTCTCTCTACAGTTTTTGCATTCTTGTCAACTCAGTGTTTACGGTTATTGTGGCACTGAGGAGAAATTCTATTATATGACATGTTGACAGCACCCTTGTAGCAAATCCTGAGTCACCCATTGTTGGGCAAACAATGACTCAGGAGAGCTGAGCTATGATAACTCCTAACAAGGTGTCTGAAGGTGGCTTCAGGAGGATCTGCCTTAAGAAACAGAAGGAAGGAGTCAAAAGTGGGAACATCCTGTGGGTTAATAATTGGCTTGTATTGCTTCAGAGTAGACTGATGCCTCAACATAAGAATGTTGTGGTTACAAGTTGAGGCTACAGGCTTTATAACACTTGGCAATGGACATCTGCAATCTCAACGTCCTGTGGCTGGTGTAGTTTTCCATGCTAAATGCTTTAGCCAGCTACTCTTCAGTATGCATGTATGTTAATGTGAATTTCTATCTGTGTTTGTTGGCTGGTTGAAGGTTTTCATATTTTCTGCACAGTCTTTGATGGCTGCTTCCCTGTGACCTCGAATGACCTCTTTAAATGACTTTTTGTGGCTGAGTTTGAAGAATTCTGGTCTGTGGATCAGTTTCTCTTCAAGTTTCCCCTTAAATAGTATGTTTGACTGAGGAGACAGTGCAGACTGGAAATGACTCAGGTTTTGTACATGGCTTTTTTCCGGGATAACAATGTTCATTTGACCCTTGAAGAATTTAAGTTCTTCATCAGACATTCCTGAGCTGTCAAGCAGCACAAGTGATCGGCAGGTTTTCTGTCTTTCTCCACGAAGAGGCCGAGCTTATATAGTGATTCTAGGCTGTTTGTTGACACTTGCAATATGGCTGCTTAACTCGAGCTAATGCGTCATCAAATAGACAGACAGAAGTTGTGTAGCCAGAACCTCAGCAGGGAATGAGGAATTTGGAGGGTAGCTGTCATGTTCCCTTGTTTTCTTGATGTCATCTTTCTTCTCTTCAGTTCAACTTTCTGCAACCTTCCTGGCATGGCTGTGATTATAAATGCAATTCATACGTGGGCTTATAGTAATTATTTACTGTGAAGATAGCATATTTCAGATTTTTCAAGAAGAAAGATGCTGCTTTCTCTTTGGGATTTAATCCGACTCTATATTCCCTCCTCCTTCTCCCCCATCTCTGCCCTCCTTTTGCCCCCAATATCTAAGTACCCCACCCAAAGCACACACTTGCACCCATATACCTACATGCAGACACACACTGCCTTATAC
>OMNM01055666.1:0-11143 GCA_900302745.1 Parablennius parvicornis | reverse complement strand
AGCGACATTTACCGATTGTTTTGGTGAATGAATGGACAGACACAGGCATACATCATTTATATTTCTTTATATTTTATTATTTCCACACATGATACAGTGTCACAGCATTTTTATATTATGGTGTTTTTGTTCTCATGTATTTGTGTAATCTGCATATTTCATATATGGTACAAATGGTGTGAAATCCACATTTGATCTCTCCATGCCATTTCATTCAGTGTTTATGCCGGTTTTTTTTTTTTTTTTACTCAAGAGGTGTAAAGGACGAAAAGGTCTATAAAAAGTATTCTCAAGAAAACATCAGGATATTTTTTTGTTGTATGTCATTTCAGTATTATTTTTCTGCCAATGCTGATTTTGATATTTTCTATGCTTCCTTTGATCCATGTGGCCGCAGTCTTCTGAAAATTCTGAAAAAAGTAAGTCATCAGCATAGAAAGTAACTTCCCTGACAGGTCCACACTGACATTTAGCACAAAATAAACATACAGTTCTAGTGTCCTGTGATGTCCGAGGCAGGTTTAGTTCAAATCAACTTAAGGCAAACGGTGTCCAATTGGAGCAAAGGGGGGGGTCAAAGGCACTGCTGTGTTGGAGGTCCGGGGTCCAGCCTTCAGGTTTCTTTATCTTCTGAGGAAGTATTAAAAAATCAGCTGTAACACACTTTGACTTGTGTAGCAGTCAAATAGTGAATAGATGTGTGGTTGATGGATGATATTAGTATATTAGTATATGTAAAGTTACATTTCCATTGAAAATTTTCCCTCTAATTTATGAAACTTTATGAATCCAACATATAATTCTGTTTCTGTATTCGGAGCAACACGGTAGCTAAAACTTCCTGAACTTGCGCTAATCTCATTTTAAAGACTAAACGTATTTTGAACTCAGTTGAAAGTGGCAAAAATGTTTCTTTTGGTGATGAAAAATTGCAGAAACTTAACGTCAAGTAATCACGTTGTATTCGTAAACCTTCAAAAGTGAGTGCTGAATGTACTGTATTCTTACCTTTCACTGGCGGGGCAGGTAATCGCCGTCTCAGCTGTCTTGAAGAGTCCAGCGTGACTGGCTGCAAGAAGCAGAAATAAAGATTAACTTGTCGAACACTTCCATTTGGGAAACGCAGTCTATCAACGACTGAAGATGTTGTACCGTCACTGGAACGTTCCTGTTCTTAGTGACTCGTGTCTGCGGGTCCACATTGAGGCCCGCACTCTTCAACGCAGCAATTCTGGCTGAGATGTCGCAGATCTGCAGCAGGATTGGGTAAAACAGTTGCATCAGGACGAATAGCAAAAAGTGTAATACCAGCGAGTCACGTGGGAGTATTTGAAACTGTCATCCAATATGTTCTGAACTCCAGGTTCACAAGCTGCAGTCTTGTTTTTAGTAAACACCGTGCGCTGTGCATCGAGCTGGGCTCTACCTGCATCTCAGACTGCTGGACCTTGGCGGCTGCTGCCGCCACCTGTTCCTCCAGGAAGCACAGCTCCATGTTGGAGGTGGAGCTGCTAATTCCTCTGGCGCACTCCTCCAGGTCGCTGAGCTCTGACTCCAGGCCGTACACCGACCCAGCCGCCACGTACACCTGGAGGACATCCAGGTCACTTTCTGAGCCGCACACACTTGTAATTGTTATACTTGAACTGTCGTCTCCTATAGAAATATACAGTTTAACACTGAAGGTTCTTTTTCATTATGTAGATACGAAGATGAGATAAAGGCGTGCATCCTGTGAGAAATGTTTTACATTGTTTTTGTTGGATGTGTTTCTGTTCTACGACTTCACACCAGGGCAGTAGGTCATTGCAATAATATGATTTGTGATAACCACAAACACTTTTTTAATTTGTTCCTTCAAATAACAGTGGTCTTTCTCTTGCTCCTATTTCACACTGGCTGTTTAATCACATTCATGTCCGCAGTTACCCCCAGCAATGTTTCAGAAGGGGAGCAGTTTGTTTAACTTTGTTATTTTAGTAAGTAATAAGTAACAATCCAGCATTGTCGAGAACAATTCATTTGAGTTTAGAAGCAACAGAATCCAAATCAATGTAAATTGAGCAGAATCACCAAAACATTATGTTTACCATGTTTATGTTTTTTTTAATGGCATTTTGAATGTCTCATGGTGTAAAGGAGGAAAAAATGTTGAACAAATTCCAATTCAGAGGTGCATTTAAAAAAGATTTGTTGCAACTGAAGGTAAGACAAGACGAGATGAGACAAGATATTCCTTTATATGTATTGTATAATTTGCATTGTTCGCTAGCAATAAGAGTTATCTATAAACCTAACTCTAAAAAAGACACCAGAAGTAGCAGTTACTACCATTTAAAGTTGTCTAATTTGTTGTGGTCACTTTTCTTTTTGCAATGATCATGAATCACACCATTGTGATTTATACGCTGTTTATTGTTGAACTTGACTGAAGAATCTCCAGAATCCCGTTTGAAATCCTCCACTATTGTTGATCTTCTTGCAGATGTGTTTAGAAGCTAAAGACTGATAAAGTCAATACACGTGTACATGTGCTAGAACTAAGTGTTTCAGAGAGCTGTGCTTTAGTTGTTTTGTTGTTCTCACTTTATGTTATCAGGTTTATATGTCTATTTACGCACAGCACCTTTCTTCAGCTGTGGTTGTTATTAAAGTGCTCCATAAATGAAGTCACTTGCGCTGAGTTCAGGCATAGATTTATTAAAAAACTTTGTACTCTGTAAGCCATTTTCAGGAACGTCAGTCAAAACACAACAAAGCTTTATTGTTCTTCCTTGTCCAGATTTTCCTCGATTGTTTACTAAGCTCTTAACACCCTAATGACGTGCAGATCAATCTGAAAGCATCTATTCTTCTGATACCGAACATTCCTCTTTGAGGGGATCAGGTGCTTTCTGTACAACTCTTCACAAATCATTCAGGTTTCACACTAAGATGACAATTATGTTCGTTTATAAAATAACATATAAAAATTGGTCAAACTCAATATTTTCACTTCTCTTGTTGTCCACTAAGAGGCAACAAAACCAAAACTCTTTCTTCTTTCAGTCAACCTGGGACCAGACAATTTTTAGACTAAAAGAAAATCAGTCACATGGATTTGATGCATTAGAGCACCTTTAGATTTTCAACACATACAAACAAGCTGCTATTTTAAGTATTGATATCGGATTGGTATCAGATCGACGATGCCAGCTTTGCGAATGGGAAGAATGTTGCCTCAGTCTTGTATTTTACACATGTTGATATTGTGTTGAAGCTCAGTTGTCATGTATTGTAATGACTCTCTCTCCAACAAACAGGTGTTTATTAGTCTTACGGGGCCACTGTTTCTCTGCATAACAACTCAAAAACAACTCTAATGACTTCCTTTATGACCCGTCTGACTGAGAATTACTGCCTAAAGCTGCTCAGTGAGTCCCTAGAGCCTCTTAATACTTTCTGCAGCTGTAGTTAGTTTGAATGTTAAACTCTCAGATCAAAATGTGCTGCAGTCCAACATACTGATGAATCCCAGAGAAGCACACTGAACCTGCAAGACTGCCAACAATAATGATGATGATGTTCATAGGGATGTTATTGAGTAGGAGATTAGAATCTTAGCATAGTAGAGTGTATCCATTAGGCTCATTTAGCAGATCTACTTTAAAGGATTATTTTAAACCTGAAGTAAATTTTCATGCGCAGGATGTCATCAATAGAGGTGAGGTATTTGTTTAATGACTCAAATAACCAATAGTAATAGTTGGATAATCTAGGGATATCAGGCACTCAGTTGTAATCTAAGACTATCTCACACTTTTCACTCACATTTTCCTCCAGTCTGGAGAACTGCTGGTCCAGTTTCTTGGGGTCTGTGTTGGGGGGCAGCGAGGTGGCGGCAGGTCGGGGGTCAGGTCCTCCCTCCATTCCCTGCAGCAGCTCCTCGGTGGCGTTCAGAACTTTTAATACCTCAGTGGTGATGCTCCGTAGTGACACGGCCGAGTACCTCTACAGCACACAGGCACAGGCGAAGGAATTAGTTAAAGATTCCTCCGATTACACACTTTGATTAAATGTACACACTTAACACAGCGTTCAAATTCCCAAATTATGTTGAAGTTCACTTAAAGGCATTATAACGTTAATACAGTCTGTACAGATAGACATTTTGGTTATATAAGAACGTAATAGCTCTCTATAAACAAACACATAAATCCAGGCAGGCTTCTCAGAGGTTACTCAACATGCTTTAATATGCCTCAAATAATCTCTATTCCACAAGCAGTGATCCCGGAATAACTGGAAATGAATAATAAGAAAGAATGAATGAAACAAGGGTTCACGTCTTACTGGAAAATTAAACAATGTTCTGAATCAATGATTGTCAAACTGGGGGACAGTTGGAGGAATTGATTCCTGACACTGGTAATCACATGAGGGGAGCTCACAGGCAAAATAGAAGTGAACACTAAATGAAATGCTTGTGCAGAAAGCATAAAGGTGACGGAGGAAGACATACAGATGAAGGACACCAGCACTTTGATGTACAGCTGTGAGCACATGCACATGTTTTCCTTTTACACGAGTTCATCCTCACCTGCTCCAGCAGAGTAGATATGAACTGTATTGTTTTGAAAAAATCCATGTCACTAGCCTGCACATCGCACAGCAGATTAGAGAAGAAACACAGAGCGGACACAAGGGAAGCAGGCGTCAGTAAGAAGTCAGCTGCATTCAAAAAAGAGGGGAGACGTTCAGACTGCTAAAGGGAGATCGTGTGACTTCTGGTTAGCACTTCAGAGAAATGTTTTCTTGTTTTAAATCCTGAATAATTTTCAAATAAATAAATAAGGTAAAAAAATCTGGGTTTCTCCTGACAACTGCTCTAAATCTGTTCAAATCAATCAGATAAAAACGTGAACATTGGGGGTTGGTAGGGTGTCACAACTTTAACAATCATTGATCCAGGATGGTATTTAACCCTTTTTTTGTTCGTTTTTTTGGCGGGGGGGATTAATTGAAATATTTTTTTTTTAATAAAAGAAAAGAATCTTATATTGTTTACGACAAAATAAGGATTTCATCATGTCATTATATGGCTTAACAGTCTGAAGGATGAACGAAAGAACCATTTCTGCTAGTGATGGCTGAATGAAGCCTCATGAACCACTGTCTTTATTATCTGAAGCCACTAGATGGCGCTGTCTGTTCAACAAATGTTTGAAATCACACTTCATTTACAGTCTTTCAGCCTCTATCTTCAAACCAAGAGTGCCATCTGGTGGAGGGGTAAATTAAAGACAGTGGTTCGTGAAGCTTCATGAAGCGTCATTTGGCCATCACTAAATTCTGCAACTTTTAACCACATGAACATCAGTTTCACCTTCAAAATGAAACAAACACAGCTCATTAAATTGTAACTATGGATCTCAAAAACTGAATGGTATGTTGGATTTAGGAACAAAGTTTTAGACTGGACATTTTATATGTCAATTTAATTGTAATATCCATCCTGTTAGCACAGGTAAAAAGAGGCTAGTCAGCAGTTCTTGTAAAATAAGCACAAGTGTGGATGAATTGGGGCTCTGCATGACGTTCGAGTGCCTCAACTACGAAGTCATTACAACAGCTGTTAACTATCACGATTTACCTGATCCACTAGCAGGACGCATAAAATAACAGGTACCATCCACCAAGCGCATTAATCTACATGAATATGAAATATCAGGACTATGATCCCGATCACAGAAAGATACAGAATGTTTATCACGTTGTTTAATTAACAACGCACAGTGTGACTTAAGGTGCAAATCAACTCAATTGCAGGTTTACTTTCATACTTTAGCACATTTCAAAGCTCCTCCCTTTTTTGTTGTCAACGAAATAAAGAAGACGAATCAGTGCACTCACAATTAGTAAGTGTTTTTTTACACAACATGAATGAAAGAAATTTTGCCAAATATTCATTACGCTGGAAAGTTTCGTCTTTGTCCGGAATTTCATTAAAGGTTTGAGATTCTCTTCCTGAAGCTTCACAAGCTGCATTCATTCGTATTTGTGTTAGTGAGAGAAGTGAAAGAAAAGACAGTTCTTGAGAGTCGTGATCTTACGTTTTGGATTTCCTGTGGAGAGAGTAAACCTTCGTCAGGAGAGGAGTCGCTGCTCTCTTTGTGCTCCGGATCACCCTGCGTCTCCGTCTCTCGTGTCTCTGCTGTCGTTTCTCCTCCTCGACGCCTCGTTTCTTCGTCATCCGCATCAAACGTCGGCTCGGCGTCACACGTGTGAAGTGTTTCATCAAGCGGCATGGCTTTTCCACTAGTTTGTCTTTCCTTCTCTACATTTCCATCTCTGCGTTCTTTGGTTGGCCCTTCATCCTGTTGGCCTGGCGACTTTCTGACCGCTGCCTCGGGTCCCTCATCTTGACCTTCAAACTTTCCGTCCCCACCCGACACGTCTTTTTCTCTGAATCCTCCCAACTCATCTGTTGCTGCATCATCCAGGTCTCTGCTTCTCTGTCCACTGGTATCCGGCGTCACGCCGACCTGCATGTCCTCTAAAGTCATCAACAACATGCTGCTTATGATTCGGTCAAACTCTGTGTCGTCTTCAACCTCTTCGTTCTTTTCGTCTTCTTCCATTCTGTCCGACTGATTCTTTTGCTGAACTTCCATCTCCTGTGAGCTCATTACCTGCTCCTCTCTACCTGCTTTCACTTCCTCTCTTTCCTCTGGCTTTTTCTCTTCTGATAAACTAAAATCCTCCTCTCCTTCCTTGTCACTCTTTACTGTCGTCTCCTCCTCCAAGTTTCTGCCTTTGACATCGTTGCCTTCCACGCTTTCTTCGCTCAGATCGAACATTTTCTCATCAATCTTCCCGATGGACTCCCTCCTCCCCGCTGCTCCCTCCCACAGCTCCTCCGGCTCCGCACCGCTCTCGCTCCCTCCTTGTTGTACCTCCGCCTCTCCCTCGTTCACTCCCACCCTGTCCAGCTCGTCCTCGGTGGAGGAAAACTGCGAGGCGCTCACCAAACTGGCTAAATCGCGCAGCTGTGCCACCTGCATCGCTTTCTGCGCCTGCGGTTTCCACAGCGACCCCTCGTCCATCGCGCCGTCCTCTCCCTCGTTGCCTCGGCCCACCCTGTCCAGCTCGTCCTCGGTGGAGGAGAATTCGGTGGCGTTGGCCTGACTGGCCAACCTGCAGACTTTCACCGCCAGCTCCACGTCCTTCGTGTCCTCCTCTTCCTCCTCCTCCTCCTCCTCCTCCTCCCTCAAACGCTCGTCTTCAAGCCCGACTCTGTCCAGCTCATCCTCCGTGGAGGAGAACTGTGCTGCTCGGGCTGCTTTTCCAAACTGGCAGAGTTTATAAGTGAGCAGCTCGTCTTCGCTGCGCTCAAGACCCTCCTCTTCCATGTCTTCGTCCCTGTCTCTGTCCCACTCTCCCTCGCTGAGACCGGCTCTGTCCAGATCGTCGTCAGTGGATGAGAAGTAAGTGAGTCTGGACTGAGAGACCAGCTGGTACAACCTGTGTCTCATCTCCTCATCTATTTCATTTTCATCCTCGTCCTCTGTTCTCCCCTCGCCCATGTCCATCTCCATGCTCTCGCTTCTCTCGTCCCCATTCCTGCTCCCTCGGCTTCCTCCGTCCCGTCCATTACTCCCAGCGTCTCCCTCTTCTTCAAGGTCTCTCTCAGATACAGGGCCTGCCCGCCGTCGCTGGTCCACCGTGAGCTCCTCGTCCGTCTGATTGACTCTGTCTTCCACGAAGTGCCCCTGGAAGCCAAAAGGTTCAGGGGTCGGGGTTTCAGAGGTCAGCGTGTCAGGAGTCACGGCATCGAGAGGCTGCATCGTCTGGTCATCTGCTTTTCTTTTGAAATCCTGCAAATAAAGACACAAATCTGAGTTTATAGAAACATCAATTATCAATCGGCAATGATTAATGTTTTTATTCGTGCATTTGTTATGCACATGATTCGATCATGAACTCAAAAATCAAGTATAATTTCATTCCAAAAATGCTGTAATATCAACCAAATACCAAACAATACACCAGACGTTTTGTGCGTAAATTCACGTCAAAATGATTGACTCCTCTCCCACCTGCTCCAGAAACAGTCAACAGCTTTTTTGTGCTTCTTAATCGAGCAAAGGGGGCAAAAATTACAATTACTCGAGCCTAGTTTATAATTTGCATAATTCTGTAAAGATCTACTTGTTCTTTCATGCTGGCGGAATTATGACTATAATTACCACTAATACACACATTCCTTGCAGCTTTTAGCAGCTTTTCTTGCTTTAATCCTGTTAATATGCTTGTAATCTGCATCTTTCTTTAATATAATAAAAGCATGCTGCTCACACTGCTAAAAAGAGGCCTACAATATGTTTGCTTTCACATTTTTAAGATCACATTTGATTGATAAAAGCACCAATTCAGTACACTATCTTAGAACAAGAAGTAATTTTACAAAGCAAAGGGGAAGAAAAACACATCAATGTTCATGCATATGGAAAGTTTAATGCTGAAGTTTCATGTTTTATCATCGTTTACATTGATCCTACAAATGTTATTTCATATTTCTGCATGACAACACAGCCTGCTTGTTAAAATCGGCTGACGCTACTGAGTTTATATAAAATGCAGCTAAATAAGCATTAAAGGCAATATTTCTTTCTATACATTTACATTTGGTTATTTTGTGTAAATAAAACTCAGCAAATATGAAAAGCTGCACAATAATCCTGATATGTTTGCTTCTCATTGAGGGGGTAGTGGTGAGTTGAGAAGACTCTAGATGGCAGCATATGTCTCTTCAAAACATGTTCATAAAATAACTGCAATAATGGAGCTCTTATAAACGTACATGCCGATCACAGATGGAAACTCTTTTGTTCAGACTGGACGACACAACGTGTATTACAGGGATGTGCAATCTTTCAACGACCCTCCTTTTGGAGAATATCTGTTCATAATTTGTATCTTAATATGTTTGGTTCATAAAATCTCAAGACAAAATATGTTTTGTGATTAGAACGTGAAAATCGAATAGTTTTGTAAAATAATCACGTTTCTTCACGTTCACCATTCTCACATCATTAGAAACCCTGAAACGACTCCATCATTGATTTCTTACCAGGGCAGGAGAAGATGAAGCAGAAGCCTCCTTCCTACTCTTCCTCTTCTTGCGTGACCTCCTGACTTTTCCCACCTCCGGCTCTGAAACTGTGGCGATCTCCTGCTGCTCTTCATCAACGTCCCCCTCCATGTTAAAGTTTACATCGATAATGCTGGTCCTGCGGGACGATGAAGGTTTCTTGATCTCTGCCGGGACTTTCCACTTGAACAGACTTTGCAGAGGCTTGTTGGCCTTCCAGTTGCCCTCAGAGTCAGAAAGCAGGTTGTCTCTGCTGCCTCTGAGACCCGCTGCTGGTGACGGGACACCGCTACCGCCGCCGCCGCCGCCGTCGGGCTGATTGAAGTTAGAGTCCGTCATCTTCTTGTGGATCTCCTGGAGGACGGTGCCCCAGGAGTTGTCGGGCTCCGGTTTGGTTTCGTTGTCGGAGCCCAGACCCTCGTAAGCGGACACGACCCTGGACTCCCTCTCCAAGGCGCTGTACACCAGACTCTTCCTTTTGGTTAGCAGGCTGGGTCGAGACAGCTGGGCGCTCTGCAGGGCAATCCAGTTCCCGTCTGGACTCTTCAGCACTGAAGACACACCTCCACACCCAGGCAAGAACACACACAGACACCAAACCCATAAACACAGGTCTACGACAAACCCCATTTTTAAAATCCCGTAATGCTGCATCAAAACCAGCTCTCACCGGCGTTGTCCAGCCTGTCCACACTCTTCCAAGCAGTCATGGCCGCCCCGCCGCCCTCCTTCTTCAGCGTCCGCGGGGAGTCTTGCAGCAGGGCCGGAGACTCGCCGTTCAGCAGTGAGAAGGCAGAATGAGACCTCTGAGGGTGAAAATAACAGGAAAACTCTCAAAACACATCACATTTCACCTGATGTCCATCACCTGATGTGTCAACCAACTCTGTGGGCCGCTGCAGACAGGAGACTGTCTGGGCAAAAAAATGGATTTCATCAATTTATGAAATTTGTGGCTAAAAGTTATTTTTATTTTGTAAAATTAAGTCTTCCCCCCCACAGTTTTTTGCCATTTTTTGATTTCTGTTCTGCCATTCCTTGTGTGTTTTCGTAGTTGCTGTTGCACTTTTGCTTAAACCTGCGTTAAATTTGTTGAAGGACAAAGCCTCATTCACTTTTTAATTTGGGATTGTTTATATGCATTTTAACTCTGAGGACAATCACAGCAATAAAATTGCACTTTTGACAATATAAGTAGTCTGATGCCATTTTTAACTCAAATTTTTCTTTAAATAAATCATAGATACATTTTTTCAATCCAAATCACCAAGCCCTACTTGAAGTTAACATAAAAAGAAAATGAAACACCATCTCACATCATGTTAAAGCATCCTATTCAACTTGCCTAAAAATAAAACGAAAAAATAAAACTGCATCTGCTCACCCAGAGGTTGGACTGGTGTTTCATGGGGTTGGAGGAATGATCGGAGGTGAACTGATGAGGTTGATGCAGATCGGCGTTGTGTTCAAGTGTCCAGTTGTGTTCGTAATCTGGCCTCATCTCAGACAGCGTCTTCCTCCTGCTGATGATCTTTTTCATACACAGGGATCCCCAATCGGTCCAAGGCATAACGACAAACATTCACAGCAAGAGTTTAGTTTTGTGTTATCACCGAAGAAGAAGAAGAAGAAGAAGAAGAAGAAGAAGAAGAAGAAGAAGAAGAAGAAGAAGAAGAAGAAGAAGAAGAAGAAGAAGAAGAAGAAGAAGAAGAAGAAGAAGAAGAAGAAGAAGAAGAAGAAGAAGAAGAAGAAGAAGAAGAAGAAGAAGAAGAAGAAGAAGAAGAAGAAGAAGAAGAAGAAGAAGAAGAAGAAGAAGAAGAAGAAGAAGAAGAAGAAGAAGAAGAAGACGAAGACGAAGAAGAAGAAGAAGAAGAAGAAGAAGAAGAAGAAGAAGAAGACGAAGAACAAGAAGAAGAAGAACAAGAACAAGAACAAGAAGAAGAAGACGAAGACAAAAAAGAACAAGAAGAAGAAGAAGAAGATGAAGAACAAGAAGAAGAAGAAGAAGAC
>OMNM01055664.1:0-14170 GCA_900302745.1 Parablennius parvicornis | reverse complement strand
TTGTTCTCTGCTGTGTGTGTGTGTGTGTGAGTGCGTGTATGTGTGTGTGCGCGTGTGTTTGTGTGTGTGTGTGTGTGTGTGTGTGTGTGTGTGTGTGTGTGTGTGCGTGTGTGTGAACAGGAACAAGGTGCCTTAATGGTCTCTACCTTGTCGGGCTTCATCTGTGTCTGAGAAGGAGAGAATGGATCTTTTCTGACATACACACACACACACACAAACACACATATACACACACATTGACATAATGGATTTCCTGCTCCCTTAGCTTAACCCTCACCATCAGAGGTCAGTCTGTAATGGTAAACAAACTGAAAAGGTAACCTAAACCCCCCCCCCCAAATGCAAATTCAAGGTAAATTCAATGGTGTTAAAACTGGTCCCCACTAGATAGAGTAACTCTCTTTGAACAAGTGTCTGTACGGAAAGCCCAGATATCAATATGCAAGTGTTTCACTTGACTCTGTTCAATGGTGATTGATTTGACTATTTTTGATATAACTTTGCTAACGGAAAATGTGCTGTTGAACCAGCGTCAGCCAGAACTACCTTCTTCTTGGATTTATTTGGTTAAATACAAGTGAAACATTATATAATGGTCTTGACATACATTCCACTGCACAGAAAAAAAACACTACAAAGTGCCTTTCATCTAAAGCCTTGAACAAAAAGCAACCCAAATCTGTATTTAACAGTTGTCCTAAATTTATATATTTTGTAGCCAAAACATTTGATACATTCTTTCAAAAGGACCTGTTTACACAACAATGCTTAAGTGAAAACAGAAAACTTTCCTAGGATTTTAGGTGTCCGAATACCTCCATATCTCAGAGTCACTGAAAATCGAAGTATTTAAAAACAGCTCCCAAGTTGAACATTTTTGAAAATGCTCCGACTCCATCTCTGTGGAAATGGAGTAAAAAGCAACATGCAGATACGCGAGTAGACAATCAATAACAACAATAGCAGCCTCCAAAGTGGCATGACAGTGGATATTCTCGTTGGACTTGGAAGTTTTTTTTACCCATAATAATTACCCAACGCCATCTGTTCGGTTTTTTGTTTCTGAATATTGCCAAAATTCCAATTCTAATTGTAATTCATCGTCTATTGTTACGAATGTCAATGTACTCGCCATTGTTCATGATTATAGAGTATAAAAATAACAATAACAGGTCAGTTTTAAAATATTTTCTGACGTATAATAGCTGTTTTAACGAAATCATAAGTCATTTTAAAGACTTGGAATTTATCCGTCCATATATTATAAAAACATGATCCAAACTAAAAGGTGCAATGATTCAGGACATTAGAAGAAGCGTTGTCACTGAGCAATGAGAGGATTCGTGGTCTCTTGTTTAGCTTTAACCTGGTTGTTATACTGTGAGCAGTGTGTTTGGAGAATGGCACTTACTGCAGCCTGCCAGTTTTTGTAATTAAAACCTTTTTTTTTTTTCTTTTTTTTTTCCCAGCATTACTGTTGCAAGAACACATCATCAGTAGGATAAACTACGACCTCGTTTTCAGTGTTGCTGTGTAAACTGAACATCTGAAATGAAAGTGCAAAAACCATGCGTCTTCAGTTGAAAGGTTATTTGTGTAAATACGATCAAAGTCTACATGTAATCTCCAATGTCACAATGCCTGACGGGAGCACACGACCATTAATTTCTGTCAGAAAGTTCAGAGCAAACAGCTTGGATGTCGGAATATTGCAATCTTTCTTCAAATTTGAAGCAACTTTCCCCACACATTGTCATGACTCATTTGTCCCTATAACCTTCTCAAATCAATTGAATCAAGTTAACTGGATTTGGTCATATGTCAAGGAAGACGTTTCACTTTCCAATTGAATGATTTCATCAATTCATGCGGTTCCCTCGACTAGCCTGACTAATCAAAGTGTCGAAACGTTGATTAGTCCTTTGATCAAGTCCCACTACGTTGAAAGATGGCAATATCAGACGATGGCGTGAATCATCGGTAAATAGTGCAGTTTTGTTAAGAGGTGTAACAACATGTTCCGTTGCTCTCACAGATAACACAGCTGGCATTGTGACCCGGCGCCTGGGCTTTCAGCGGCGACTGCAGGACGTGTACGTGCTTCCGGTGGTAGTCGAAGACAGTGGCTATCCGGCCCAGAGCAGCACGACCACCCTGACCATCCGAGTGTGTTCCTGCGAGACTGGAGGCTCGCTGCTCACCTGCTCAGCGGAGGCCATCTTCTTGCCCGTGGGCCTCAGTACTGGAGCGCTGATGGCCATACTTCTGTGTGTAGCTTTGTTGATTGGTAAGTCAGCACTATTTCTAACCTCAAAAAAAAAAACGGACGTTACCGAGTACATACGCTCAAAATAAGGTTTTCCTGATATGACATGCAGTGTATGATAATCTTGTTGAGATTTGCTCTATGTACAAGCTAAGACCCCTGGGTTGAAGTTTCTTTGTTTTTTTGTTTTTTCCAAAAATCTCAGATCATGCAGAGCACGACTGCACAGTTAATGGAATGCAATTCAAACAGGAATATGTATATTGTGCATGTTCATGTTGCAAAATTGATACATTTGCAATACATTGTGCAGCTCTGCACAAAGTTTTCCGTGTTATGTGGTTTTTCTTCGGTTCATAGTATGCCTGTTCAAGCCTCATCAATTGAAGCTTGAACATCTCCTGACTAGTGAGGAGCTACTGAGTGAGAATCCTTCTGTAACCTCATTGCATCAACTGTACACACTAAGAAATCAAAGTACAGAAATTGACCTTAAAGGTTAAAAATGCCTTGTCGCATCCAGCTGTGCCCTCGCAAGGCAGGAGCACTGAACGTTTGCACATTGGTATATTTTGTACCTTCCTGTCTGTGCCTGATTTTCGTATTGCTGGTAACAAAAATGTATTATTTAAAAAATGGTACAGATTTGAAACCTAATGAGGTATCAAATCTGCCGGCGCAACGGGCTATATTGTACCGTTGAGAGGCAAAAAATACTTAGGCTGAAGCAACTTTTCCCTGATTGACCAATTTTTTTTTTGCTTAACATATAATTAGTCAGCAATAATTCTTACATCTTCTCAAAAAGCTCCAGTATTTTAGGAAAAAGTGGAGCTTTCCAACTTCAAATTGAGTCTATAGTTTGAGAATACATTCACTTATTGCTGTGTGGGGGGGAAAAAAAAACCTCCTTTCATAACTCACATCTATAGTAGGAAACATTTCAGCACATCGAACTTCGAGCCATTCACTATACCAGGTTAGAATAATAACTTTAAAAAAGTCTGTTTCACAAATTTACAGTAAACGTAAGCACAGACACAAAAAGATCGTCACTGAAACATCAACATTAACACAAAAAACACAAAACTCAAAGCATCAATGTGTTGTTGGTGTGTTGTGCTCTTCAGGCCATCCTTTATCATGAGTAATGATAAAGGATGGATGGATGGATGGATGGATAGTTAATTTAGACGGAAACAGCCGAAATCATGAACATGATGAACTAAGCATGTTGAGCCACTAGTGAACGCTGTTGTGTTTTTTTTTTTTTTTGGTAATGAAACTACGAATGCACACGAGCAAAGAACAATACATTATAAACATTAACAACGGGGGTACACATTTTCAAATAGCTCCACCTTGCCAGCTGTTTGGAAAGAGTTGCAGTTCCAGTGATTCTGACCACTGTTGTCGTGTAAAACTGACACCCAAAACACAACAGTTTTTCATTTTTACTTGAAGACATTGCCGTGTGAACGGGGCCTGAGTGTCCTGTAAAAATCAGGAGTGATGTTGTAGCTGTTTTTAATACATCTATGCACAGCACAACACAACACCTAACAACTAAGATGATCATTATAATTACATTTACAGCTAGCCTTTCTGCAAATTGCATCCTTGTTGTACATAATGAGCCTCAATCATGTGTGGTGCTGCTGAACCTCCTCTTTTTAATGAAAATGTATTGGTATTTTGCACATTGCAGACTATTATCCAAAAATAAAGAGAGGTGTACTTCATTTATACAATACATAATTCAGATGAGGCTGGAAAAAGAAAAAAAAAAAAAAAAAAAAGGATTAGCGCACAAATCAGACTGATCCATACGTTAAGCACGCTGAGGCATATGCTCGACTCACTGAGCAATTTATAAAATGTGATTTACATTGCAAAACAGCCTCTGGGACTTGCCTTTCCAGAGCCTCATTACCTTTGTTAACAGGGCACTTATGTCGGTAGGCATATAAGTTCATAATTACCGTGATGTATTCCAAAAGACACCACCTTTCTTCTTTAGTTTATTACAACTGGTATTCAGCTGAATAGTAAAGAAATGTGTTAAATTTTAAGTCCTTTGGAAGCCCAGGATTGTTATATATGATCATATAATATAATAAAACCCCGTGTCGCGGACCAGGTTGAAACCAACAGAGAAGAGAGGACTGTTGTGGGGTTTTTTTTCAGCCAGTATCCCACTTGATTTGTCAGCTGTTATCCCATGTGATTTCTACAGGCAGTTTTTTTTAAAATGACGGTAGTCCTCAGCAAAAGGGAAAAAAAAATAAACATATTCTTTTATCACTATTAATGTCGGATGAATTACTGACTAGTGAAACTCGTAAAGAGGTATCAGTTCATCAAGTCAGGAAATGGATGTAAAGTGACTTATGTGTGTTGCTCCTATTGATTCCATCTGGACTAGTTCTGGATCATAGTCCCGGATGTGGCTCGTTCCGGACCTGGTCCGGAACCAATGAATCCAATCCGCTCGCATCGCAAACAGAGCGGATCAGGACAATCCCCTTCAGTTTCCAGTGTCGTGTGAACTGGCTTTCTCCTCCTCCCAATATTATGGCAGAACAAAATTGACAGTCTGTCTTATTTATCATTTTCATTACTGATGAAGCATCTCCAAACTGCCGACATCATTCGTCCTGTCTTGTCGACCTGCCGCTCACGTTGGTGATGCAAGACGTAATACTCACCAGGTTGTGTCGGGGAGCTTTTATGGGTCTGCGGTGCAGCATCGCTCCCAAAAGCTGATACTGATATCAGTGTCGGTGCATCCCTAATTATATGTATTTCCTCCAACCTCACTCTTATTCTCACTTCCCAGAGAACTTGTGGAGCAATTTTATTCAGGAAATATGTTTTCCTGTACTGCTGATGAAGAATCCGATATCACATTTCTCCCTATCTATTTTAAACAGCGTGGAGTGAGAGCGAGAGTAGAGTGAGAGGATTGGATATACTGGATGTATCCTACATGGCTTTCTTGTATCTTGTCTTTAAATTCTTCTCCAATTTTTTCCGCAGCAGTCGACACTTTGCGACTCAAAAGATGTGAAATGATTAAAGAAATATGAGATGAAGCGTTTTGTACACTCGAAATATGTGACAGCGCCATTCCTTTTGGTAAACTATAGACTTAAAACGTAAAGTTAGTTTCTTTTAGCTACGCAGATAGAAACCATACACACACAAAACAGATTACACGCTGTGGGTTGAACGTGGGGAGTGGAATTGTGCGCTGCAGATTGATGCAGAACAAGGAAGACAGCGAAGAGTTACAAAAGAGGGTTCATGCAAAACTCACAGCCGGGGTTCAAAACAAGGTCGGTACCAGACGAGACAAATCAAGAAGAAGGTTTTTGGAGAAGGGGAGGAGGCTGGCACAAAGGACCCGACTGGCTAAAGCAGCACGTCAGACTGGAGACAGACAGACAGCAGCACAAAGTCTGTTGATCCTGATGAGAAACGAGTGAAGTACATTAGCAGAGGGAGAAACGAGGAGCACATGAAGAGAAGTAGAGACTCAGAGAACAAAGATATAGATGTCACCGGCAAAACTTGGAACACAGAGTCAGAAAGAGGTGGATGTGGAGCCAGTTATTTAGCTGCTGTTGGTAGAAATTGTATTATTATTATTGTTATTATTTCAGTATCTCTAACTGAGAGCCAAACACAATGAATCAAATATTGATTGGATTGGCTTTTGAATCCAAATGCTTTTCCACAAAATACCTTCCAGGAGAAGCAATAAAGAACATGTCAGTTGAAAAGTTTCTTTTTTACAAGTTTCTTAGTTCACTTTTGAGTTTAGTTAACATGTGTTTGATTTAAAGATTACTTTTGTCACAGATATCTGCTCCTCCTGCACCCAGACTCCATTTTCACCGATGTGGACGAGTTATCAGTCATTTGTGTCTTTTCTCTTTGTTCTTTTTTCCAATGTTCTTACCCAGAATAGTTTTCTTGCTTTTAACCCCACTCAATATGGATAATTCTCTCAATTTTAGCAACACTTGCTGTTTACTCGTGACTTTTCTCACAGAATAGACCAGGGGGGGCTATAAATCTATGTCACCGTCTTGCAATGTTCACCTTTAAGTCTAGTTATTATTTTCAACCCCTGACTGTCCCTGCTGTGTCTTCTTCTACTGTCACAATGTGGAAAAAACTGCTAGACCAGGGATGTCAAACTCATTTTAGTTCAGGCAATTCGTACAGCCCAATAATAATCTTTGAATTTTCAAATTTTTAAGTTTTTCAATGTTACAGCGTCGATCACAAGTCAAAAAGTCTATATTTTTGCCTAAAATTTCACAATAAGACCTGAAAATGATGACAATCTCAACATGAAGGCAAATTTACCAAAAACTTTATGGTCCAAAATTCTGTGAAATTTAAAAACCAAATTAAAGCTGTTGCATTTTGCATGCAGCCTTTTGCATGCATGGTTTCACAAATTCACTTTGACAGTATGGCTTTGAAGACTATTAGTGGCTATCTTTTACTGCAGCATCACCGATATCTCAGCTCGAGTCTCAGTGGCCCAGTTTGAATGGCAATGATTTCTCAGACTTGTGCAAAAAGGCAAAAATGACACGGTTCTGGAAACACTCAAGACCTGTCTTCTTATTGTTAATGTTTAACATGCATTGTTCTGTGCAGCATGTGCATGTTGTTTAATTTCATAGACAGCACCCACTAGTGGCCCAACATGAAAACTCAATTGTTTTCAGTGTTTTTGATGTTATTGTGTAAAAGGACATGTTTTTCAACCCTTTCCGTATAAACAGGTTAAACAGCCATGGGCCCTGTGTTTGACACAAACTCAATACATCTTGCAGCGTAAAGACAAAGGACAGAAAAATATCTTTGTGGAGGTTTATTGCTAAAAGACTGTACATGTTTGGACACTAGGGGGCCTCAGGTACTCATCCTCAGCCTCTGAATAGTTTACAGGTTTTTGTCATATTTCTTTTTTTTTCTCCCCTCCTCCTATCATCTGTTTCAGCACGCCATACAAAGAGTTTGTTACATAACCACCTGTCCAGTCTCAGTAGAGAGCAGGCAGGGGTCACGTGCGCACGCTTCCCATTGTGTGCAAGGCAACATACCTCGCTCTTAAGGCACGTGTGCACCCGGCCGTTCCATTACGTACGAATTGAGAGCAGTGTGAAAGCCGCTCTTGTTCTTGCCATCTCGACTGATTCGGCCCAGTTCTGACAGATGCATGCCGGTGTCTTCCTCCGTGCTCTGATGACATGTCGGTGAAGAAAAGCAGCCCCCCGAGGGCATTCTGCCGTCTTTGTTGGTGTCTCCCGTAAAGCAGCGGAATAAGTGAAAAGAGGTTATAAAAGGAAGTGGAGGAGGGGGCTAATATCTGCCTACATGTAACTGTAATCCAATTTATTTATTTTTTTTTTCAAGCGTGATTGGAAGAGACATTGAAATGTGGACGAGCCCCGCTCAAACTTGTACTCTTACTAAAGTTATTTTTCACTTCGCATTAGGGAGCAAGAAGGATTTCTGCAAGTGTCGGAGACTCGGTTTTTAGACTGAAGTGAGTCCATCTTCAAAACGTTTCATTTCAGCTCGTTACATGTGATGAAAGAAGCCTCCTCTTGCCTGCCGTCATGTTTGTAAGCTGATTTGTAAAAGCTCAGTGCACCAGTCTCTTCATTCAGCGATGCAATTTGCCCTGGCAAGTAAAAAAAAAAAAAAAAAAAAGAAACTCCAAGGCATAAGTTTGAAAGACCAGTCACTTTGTGGTAGGTTGAACAAAAAATGAAAACATGATACTGAAATATACCACACAACTGGACTTTTTGAAACCGATGTAGCAACTTCATTATTTGTAAGGAGGTAATAGAAGCCAACTTCAGATGCTTTAAATGGTTTTAACCATCAAAATGTCCTCTGATGCTGCCTTGCTGATTAAAAAAAACAACAAAAAAAAACACTTAACATGCATTGAGAACTACGCGTTCACTAACTACGCCGTTGACATGTCAAAGTTTCAAGTATAAACGCATCGTTTCTGCCTTTTCGTTTCAGAGAAGTTCTGCGTTTACATGACAAAGTTTTGAAAAGGATGCCTGTTCTCATGGGAATTACAGAAATGCTGACAACGATGTCTATCATGTTAGGATAATGATTACGATGTCTTTATTGGAAAATGTACATGAAATACAATCTCTGACAGTAGCAGCATAACAGTCATAGTAGGTATAAAAATATGAACCAAATATGAAAAAAAATAAAAATTCCCTAAAGTAAGGACACTTACAATCTTGATACCACATTTATTAAAAAACCACCCCTATATTTTGGCTGCTCCCATCACCCATTTAGTTAATCTTTCAATCACCTGCAGTGTTTTCCCCTCAAACTGGAAAACAGACCGTTGTTACCCCAATTTATAAATCTGGAGGCCCCCATGACATTACTAATTACTGGCCTATAAGTATACTCCCTATAATTTCAAAAATTGCAGAGAAAATTGTGTGAAAATTGTGTGAACAAGTTATTACTCATTTAAATACACTTAGTAATGGCTTGCACCCCCTACGGTTTGGCTTCAGGAAAGCCTACTCCACTGAAAATGCCAACTTTCATCTAATGGAGCAAATTAGATCCATGCTTGATAAAGGAGGAGTGGTCGGTACAGTCTTCCTGGATTTACGTAAGGCCTTTGATTTAGTTAACCATAATATTTTTCTTTCTAAAGTTTCACATTTTCAACTTTCGGGTAAAACATTAGCTTGGATGACATCATACTTGTCCAGTGGGACACAATGTGTCAAAGTGCAAGATGTCTGCTCGAGCATTTTAGGATGCACAATGGGCGTGCCTCAGGGGTCTGTGCTCGGCGCCTTACTCTTCAGCCTCTATATAAATGACTTGCCACAACCTTGCCAGGGTGTTCAACTACAACTTTATGCTGATGACACAATTCTGTATACTTCTGCTAAAAACAGTCACCTGTCAGCTGACAAACTAACAAAAACATTAGTGTCTGTGAGTCATTCAGACTCAAACAGTCTTTCCTTAGCTTGAACATAAACAAAACAAAAGCCGTGTTCTTCTCCAAAGCCAACATCAATACCCCATCTTCAGTCATTTTCTTTTAAGGGGGGGGGAAAGATAAACACTGTGTCTGAATTTAAATATCTCGAAGTAACGTTAAATTCCAACTTACATTTCAAAGCATATTAAGAGCATGACAAAAACCATCCGATATAACTTGATTAACTTTAGACAGATTAGCTCTTGTCTTTCTTTGGAAGCAGAAAGGACATTTATGCACGGTCTAATTTTCTCCCACTTGTCTTACCGTATCACCTGTTGGGGACATGCTGGAGAAACTGCAATTAGACCACTTGAATCAGCGTATAAAAAAGCCTTAAATATATTTGATTAAAAAAAAAAAAAAAAAAACCTTTCATGCACAACCATTGTAACATCTTGGCTAAATACAACTTTCTATGTTTCGAGAATTTTAGAGTCTTCTCAAACTTATGCATGGCTTTCAAGATTTTACATGACATGGCTCCTGGTTGTTTGCAAAACTTTTATCTTCTGTCTACCAGAGCTCAGTAGATTCCATAAGATCAACCAGAGTTGCTTCCTTGCACGACTGCACCATTCCATTGTACTACTCTACTGCAAAAGCTGACTGTCCAAAAGTGAAGGCCACTACACAGTGAAACAAGCTGCCGGACGCCATAAGGACATGTTCCACAATCAAGGGCTTTAAAACTCTGATTAAGCAATACCGGAAAAGTAGCCAGCACTGGAACAACTGATCAATGCAGTGTTTCTCAATGGTTCAGTTATGGCCTTATTTTTGGTGTTTTTAATGTTGTCTTGTCTGGTTGATATGGAGGGTGGGCAGGGAAAAGTCGAGGTAATTTTACTTTTTAATGTTGTTTCATGTCATGACATGTGTCTTTGTGAGCTAAACATTTTTCAGTGAATTGTCCTTATTACTGTATGTATGGATTGTCTTTTATTTGCCACGGGACTACAGATGCAAATTAGCCTCCAGCTAAATCTGGTACAGAACATCAAATGGCAACATTTATGTTTAAATAGTACATGGTCCCTTTTAAATGAATAAATGAATGAATGAATGAATTATCGATGGGAGTACATTTGTAAGGACAGATGACGAAGTATGTTTGGTATTGTGGGTGACTGTCAACTATAAAAGTATCAAGTCCCAGAAGAATATGGACTGGGAGTCATAACATTTTGAGGCAAACATTTTTATTATTGTCCATCTATTTGTGGCATTTTGAAGATAGAGGCTGAAAGACTGGCAATGAAGTTTTGCTTTCAAACATTTGTTGAACAGACAGCGCCATCTACAGGCTTCATAAAATAAAGACAGTTGTTTAATGAAGCTTCATTTGGCCATCACTAGCAAATCCACTTTTCGAAAAGGGGTTCCCAAACTAATACTTTCTAATAAATGACCAGAAGTTACAGAAACAGTTAATATGATGATCAATGCAGATTATTATACAACCACAAAGTGGCCTAAAAGTAGAAACAGAATACAAAGGGAGGGAGTTTAGTGAGAGCAGCAATAACACATTGATAAAAAAAAAACTGTCTTTCTCAAGGTGAAAGAAGGAAGAAGCTGCTTAAAAAGCATGTTGACAGATGAATCATTCCAATTAAACAAGTTGTTTCCCTAAAGTCGGGAAGTTTGAACCAGAGCTGAACAGCTTGCTGTTGGAGTTATTGTATAAATGTGGGTTATTCTAGTGGGAATAACCAAAATAAGATGATATATTGTCCTAAAAAAAAGGAGTGGAATATGACAGCAACAAATTCCTAAACGTGCCATGCAGCTAAAATTCAATTCATAGTTTTTGAGAAAAGTACTTTATTCTGTAAATGACTACAAATGATACAATGTAGGAGTAATTTTACTTGGGTACATAATTTCTGCACTGTCTGGAATATATTTTGGGTTAGGGTTAACACTGCAGTGAGTTAAAAAAAAAAAAAAAAAAAGTCACAACAAGAAAGTGCTGATAATATTTCATGCTGATGTCAGTGTTAAGAAAACAACAACAAGCAAAGCTACCTAAGCACACTGGAGTCCAATCCAGCATCGCTCTGGAGAGTGGAGATCCTCCTGTAGCCACTGTACCTACCAGAACCACCCACATTACTCACAGATAAAGAGAATTATGAGGAAGCATGTTTCTGTGACAACAGTGCTTTAACCTGTAATGAGCAAATATAAGGTTGAAAATGCAGTTTTATTTCCTGATTTATTTACTGAGGTTTTCTTTACAGTTATAAAGTTGTCTCTCCTTTTTGTGCTCTTTTGTGCAAAAGGCTGTTAGTAGAGTTTGTAAACTATAATGTTGCATGGGGCTTCTTTTCACTTGATACCTCTGTGAGGTCAAAGAGGATATTCCCCTCACCAAAGACTATAACTTGAACTTAATGAGTCAATAGAGCATTACCCACACGGTCCTGATGCTCAGTCATTGTTTCACAGCAACACTACGGCTTTACAGCTATTGCACGCTATTTCTAAACCTTTTTTCAGAGTGAGACAATTGAAACTAGTCTACTCAGACAATAAATATTTCAAGGGAATAAATTCTTAACGGGCTCAAAATATGCTCCAAACAGCATCTAAACAGGTTCAAAAATACTTGCTGAGAACAGGTTGAAAACAGGCCCTGAATTCCTTATTCATCATCTTAAATATATTATTTCTAGCACCAAACAAAAACACAATGTCTTTGATACATCTCTTTTTAAAGCGCGACTCGTGATCGATTCAGTCTATAAACAATACAAAAACCCAACTTTCATCTTTATTCAGAGAAACAAATCCCCCGAGAACATTTGATTGATGATGTCTCTTTAATTCAATTATCTCCATATGGTTGTGGAAAACCACCAGTTTGGGTCTTTTTTTTTAATGTGAATTTATTCTAATTATATTGTTTTTTTAAATGTAAATTTTCATTCATCTGTTTCTGTAAGTTTGAAGGGGCATATTTCCCTGTGATGTTGGTAATCTGTTTCCTGTAGAGGCATGCAGAGAAGAACAATGCCGGTTTTAGGGAATCCTGTCATGGTCAATATTAATTATTTCACACTGTTTCCACAAAACATCGGTGTTCAAAACAGCTTGTCCAAAGACACGGGAGTGGTGTGCTGCCAAAGAAGGCTCTCTTTGAAGAAAAAAAAACGATGGAAAATTGCTACTGTGTGGGCTGGTAAGAACCAGAACAATAGAGGAGATTTTAGAAAGCCTCGTGTCCTCTTAGGGGGATTGCTCTTTGGCTCGGCATCCCCTATTGTTTTATTAACTTGCTGTTAGCTCTCGCTACCTTTAAGGCTGCAATGCAAGCTCATTGGGAAGAGAACTAGGTCAAAAGGAAGGGGAGGACAAAGACAAGATAACAACATTTGATACTTGTTTAAGCACTAGAGTTTGAATAAATGAATACATTTGTTCAAGCAAGGCAGAATAAAACCCCCCCCAGAAAATCCTCATTTATGCAAAGATTATAAAGCTGAGGGTCTCCTGACGTAGGTAGTTAGAGTGGAGCAGCTCTGTGTGAAAAAAGCCGAGTAAGTCACATTTGGGCTTCTGTCAAGATTTTGTCCCAAACTAGAGGTCGTCTCTAAGAATCTGCGACGAGAATGAGACTTGCGAGAACTCCAATGGCAATACAAATCTGGTTGCAAATGTCATTGTGTCGTGTTAGATTAGACAAGTATGTTATTTGTTAAATGCATTCAGGATTGCAGTCGTGATATATTCTATCTATGCAGAAGTGAGTGAGCATTCCAGAGAAATGCCAGGTTGCATAATCATTTCATACGTGAGCACTCAAACTCATCAATAGGCGTTAATTGACGAAAAAGTAATTCAAGATAAGAAACAAAAACTTTAACCCCTGTCCGTTTTAGCAAAGTATTGTTCTGGATGCTCACATGTGCTTTCATTACCTAAACAAAGAACTCTTGAAAGAATTCTTGGCCTGGCATGCTAAACTACATCATATTCAGCGTTTCTGTGTAAACGGGACGTCGTTTTCAAAACCTTGCTGTGTAAACGCGAAACTTGTCTGAAACCAAAAATGCTAAAATTATGTCTTTTCTCTTGAAACTAGGCATAAACAAGGTCCAATGATGGTGAAAAAAGATTACAAAAATACGAGAAGCAGCAACTTGTGGTCAAAATGTTAATCGTTCCAGCTTCTTGTGTGAGGCTCATTTATTGAAAGTAGTTGGAATTGCTGACCATCTTATAGTTATTACCAAGGTTTATCTGAGACTTGATTTTCCATGTGATGATCGATCAAATTACTTTACTCACCTCAAGGTTTTTCTCTTCTGCTGCCAAACAATACTTGTGAAATGTTAGTGACTAAGAGCTTAGACTGTTCAGGAATTGATGTGAAAAATAATTCAATGTCACGGTTTGCTGGACGGTGGACTGAAGATGCCAGACGCCGCCATTGGTGAAACAGGAGGTAATTATTTTGAAACATGAAAAACTAAAAATCCATACAATCAAACTCCTGGAGATGTTTTGTATATTCTCAGATAAAGTCTGAAGGTTTAAGGAATATAAGCAGAGAAGCCTTGAGCTCTGCATAATACTGCCCTCTGGTGGTGCATTTCCAATAAAAGACTGGATGATCGCTCACATTATCGGGAGAGTTTACTCTTATTTCAGTGCTTTTTTATTTGTATTTTTTTTTAACATGTCAACAGTTCTAGGGAAAACTTAGTTTGATGACGCAAATTCCCGAGCACAGTCAATCTGTTTGTTTTGCAGTTCTTGTTGCAAAAGGTAGCCGTCTTCAGCATCAGATGATTTGTGGTTTATGATGACTTTTAAAC
>OMNM01055662.1:0-12849 GCA_900302745.1 Parablennius parvicornis | reverse complement strand
CAGATGGAAACCAGATTAGCTGCAGCAGCTTGAGGTAAACTAGTCAAGGTCAGAAGAACGACTCAGTGAGCGCACTGTTCTCAATGAACTGGATAAGGAGGTGGAATTTACCTCCTTCACTCACACGGCATTAAAGTCTATCTATCTATCTATCTATCTATCTATCTATCTATCTATCTATCTATCTATCTATCTATCTATCTATCTATCTATCTATCTATCTATCTATCTATCTATCTATCTATCTATCTATCTATCTATCAATTTGATTCATTTCAGTTTTAACACCAAACAGTCGAAAGGGAACAGTTCCTTCAAGAGGAAGAAACCTGCAGAACCAGAGTCAGAGGTGGAGACTTTCTGCAGAACCAGACTTTATACTGTTCCAGTTTGGAGTTATGTGATAGAAGGAGAATACAGAATAGGATAGAGTCAGAGAGAAACAAACAAACAGATATAAATCCCCTCTCTGCTGAAGAGTGTCTGTCTGTCCATCTGTGTTTATGTTTGTATCTATATATTTATGTTTCTCTCTGTGAGCATAGCATGTCTATCTATCATATATCTATGTAACTGTACCTCTCTCTCAGACTCTCTGTGTGTTCAGCAACCTGTGGACTGATCTATGTAATTATTGTAATCATCAACGATATGCAGAAAGGATTCAGATATAAGACTTTCTCTGTGGAGTTTGCATCTATCTATCTATCTATCTATCTATCTATCTATCTATCTATCTATCTATCTATCTATCTATCTATCTATCTATCTATCTATCTATCTATCTATCTATCTATCTATTTATCTATTTTTTATGGCCCGTGTTCTGGTTGTGCTTACGTCAGTATTAAACAGTGATATGTACAATAATCCTCAACACTGTAAAGAAGGTCATCGCTCCTTACATGAGCAGGTTTTAGAGGAAGGTAAGATGGATTAATGAAGGTAGACGAGACAACAACAACACACTTGTGTCATTCAGCTGTTTACTGGACAGAAGCTTAGTCCAACATAGAACAAGATATAATCATCCTTAAACATCTGAGTTAATGGTGTGAAAGTGATAACTGAATCATCCACTCAGTGTAGAAATATGCCATCCATCTAATTATTACATTTCTCACAACTAGTTTCACCGCAGACACATTCATCAGGGTGCGCTCTTTAGTTCTCTCCATACATACTGTAGTGTGTATTCATGTTACACTTACAACAATTGCATGAGGAACTGAACTGCAAATATCACAATAGAATTCAAAGACTGGACGATATAGTCTATGTATACATTTCAGTTTAATGTGTATTCAAAGAAAGCAGTGACTTGTAAACAGTACAATCAAAACTAAAACACTTATAGCAAGAAAAGTGCCTGAGCCTATTTATGACTACAGCAAAGAAAAACAACGATCACTGCACTGAAATTAGAAATGAGGTAAAAATCTGATTACAAACTGCTGCAGTAACAGAGTCATGAAAACTTAGAGCGAGGTGATGTAAGGGGTCATGGGGCAGACGAAAGTCACACTATGCGTGGATGTTCTAGTCTCTCGGGGGTATGACGAGGAGATGGCGCTTCTCAGCGGAGGAGGGAAGGACGGGGGGCGGAAGCCACTGTTGTCATGGTGGAAACCGGGCAGCAGTCCTTCCTTTTCCTTCTCCATCCTCATCTTGTCTTTTTGCATCAGTGCACTGCGAACACCGCCGCCTCCGGACAGCCGGACATCCTCCTCCACTTCTTCTTGCTCTTCCTCCAAGTCATCCTCTACTGCTTTGGGGCCAAAAATACAGTCTGTGAGGAAAAAACAAAAAAGTAAAGTTTAGATGAAGTTACTTGTAAATTTGAGATCGTGTTTGATGCACTATCATAAAATTGAGCTCATGCCACTGTTGTACACTGGGTGGCAGTGTTTAGTCACTTCAGTGTTAGTTTGTCCTTCACGTGGTTATTTGAGATTAAGCTAATGTTTCTGGTTTAAGAAGTTGCTATGATCCAGATCAGTGAAAACGTGTGCATAATTTCGATCAGTAATGGGTCTTGAGCCGGCATCCCTGGACTCATACTTTAACAGTCAGGGGTTTTGAAAAAGGAGAGTTTGAAAATAAATGCACAAGCCATCTGCAATTTTCCTGGTTACACAGTAATTATGTTGAATTTGCTAAGAATGTCTGACATTCTTTTGGCTTTGAGTGACTCAGATCACCTTGTGGTGCAAACCAGTATTGCAAAATTTTATGAGCTGGAGCAAGTTTGAGAACTGACTTGTTTTGATTATTTTGCTGATATTTTCTTGTGTCATATCGTGCATGTTTAAAAGGGGTCAGCATAGTAAACCATTGTAGAATTGACTAGTTTTTCTGGGCCTGCCACTTAACTTCACCCCCCACTAAAAAAGAAACAAGACCATGACATATTTTACCTTTAACAGTGACCTCCACTTATTTTAGGTTATGTTCATTTTCGGGGAAGAAAACTACAGGAAATTTTCAACAGCACAAAGTGGAGATTTCAAACACAATGCAGGTCTGATTAAACAAGCTTCTTGGTTGCATCATGGGAAATATAGGATCCATTATTCTGCATCATAAATTGAAGAGTTCAGATTTGAGCCTGGGTTGTGCTTGGAGGTCGTTCTGTTTGGTTCTCTGGTTTCCTCCCAGTTTAAAAACATACTTTTGAGGCTAATTAGTAACACTAAATTGTGTGTGAATCTCTCTGTCTTTGTGTGTTTGTCCAATGGTGAAACCTGAAGTCATCATTAGTCAGAACATGTAGAACATGTCGGGAAGGATGTGCCTCTTCCCAGCTACCCTGTTTTTTGGTAAAGTAAGTATAGTGCTAAACAGGTAGTGTCCTCCTCACTGGTGTTAAATCAGTGGCTGTCTTTGTGAAAAGAAATTCACCTGAATGCAACAATAGACACGAATAGGAAAGATATCCACAGGGCGAAAGTGATGGGAAATGTTATCAAATAACACTCAAAAGGGGAAAAAGGAATGAGGCAAGGCTTTGCCGGAAAGTTCAGGAGTATAAATGTCCCAAACACGCCAACAAACACAGATGCTGGTGTGGACACAGTCACAAGTCACACAGGGACATCAGTTTCAGTTTCTGCCTGATTTTACCTGCCAGGTCATGAATCAGGTCTTTAATGAGGTGTCCCACTATGGCATATGTGGCCACTATCACCAACACCACCCCAACCAGGATATAGACTACATTGCGTGGCAGACTTATCGAATCTCTCGCGGGGGGGCTGTAGTCCACAAAGTAGGCCTCCTCCTCCTCCTCCTCCCTCTGAAGGAGGCGTCGGGGTTGGAACACTGCCTGTGTGAGGTTCAGAAGCAGAGCTCCTCCTGAGGCAATCAGGGACACAGTCGACTGTTGGTTCATGGTTTGACTGCTTTGGTTGAGCGGTTTCTTATTAAAACTGTCTATTTATTGAAGGTGATGAGGCTTTGAGGTTCTTTCTTTGGGTGATTTAATGTCTCGCTGCAGATCCGCGCTTCTTTGTCACACTGTGAATATTTGAGATATAGGTGCACCAGGGAGGGGGAAGGAGAGGAACTTATCATTAGATAGATTCAGATATTTCTGTTTGAGGAACGACAGGAAGAAGCGAGAGATGGCGGTGTTACGACAAATTGAAAACGAGGACATTTTCACTCAGTAGTCACAGTTCTTGACTAGAAACTGACATGACAAAAATGTAGTTCACCAGACAAGTGAGAGCTGATATTACATGTGTGCCAATTCTCCTAATCTCTTGTCTAGCTTTAAATCCCACCGTTCCTCCTTCTAGTTTCCGAACCCTCGGTCAAATTTTCATCTGAGTGTGAGACGGAGGAGAGGTGAATATAGGACAGACAGAGTTAATAGGATTGGGTCTGTCATAGAGCAATATCAGCTTTCCATCTGTAGGGATTAGCGATATGAGCAAGGAGAGGTGGACAGTATTACAGCAAAGAGGCTTATGGTTGTCCATGACCACATTGCATATACTAGTATAGATATGTATGATACATAAATTACAATCCCTCTTGGGTTTAAAGTGCCATCACTTTATGGATATTGTCACTTTGAATTCATCTTAAGTGCACATAATTCACTGACATGACACAATATTTTCACAGCTCATTTCTTGCCTCATAGCAGAGCAGATGGTAATATTTCAAAACACAATCTGAGCTTCATGTCAAGGAAATCGCTGGTCTCAATTGTCCAAAAGGTACATGTCAGTACAAATTTTTATGGATGATACATGGAAAATTGATGAAGAGTAACAATTTACAATCCCTGTCAAATAAGAAAGATGACAAATACTTGGGATGGAAAGATGACAATGTAGAAATATTAAGATACTGTAGTGAGGTTGAAGTGGAAAAAATAGAAACCTTACCTGTCTAGTCTTGAAGCAGCTCCTCAGCTCTACAATTGTGGTATGAAGGATGTGGAAACTGGTACAAGACAGATCTGAAAATAACCAGAAACACACAACAGACGGTTAAGGTCACACGAAGAAAAGAGTAGCTCCTCCATCACAGCAAATATAAAACCAAACTCTCTCCAGGAGTGCAGGCAAGCAAAAAGCCAGAAGCATTTATTCAGTCCTCACAGATGTTTTTTTGGTGCAGAATCAGGATGTTGACAGGCTCCTCTACGATTTAGAAGCATTTTCTTTCTCTTGGTTTTCTGGCTTTGACAGCTTTACAAACTGCGTAATGAGAAACTGCCATTCAATGATCGTGATGACCACATTCGCGATGAGAATGAACCAGGAGACAGGGTGCAGCCCGCAGTAGAACGTGTGCGTCATATTATGGGACTACGTAAAATTGAAAAGATTTGAAAATAAAAACAAAAAAAAGTTTAAAAGAGCTGAGGAGAAAAATCAGCTTTCAAGTCGTCGGCCGAAGGAGAAGCAGACAAAAGAGGATGTGGAAAAAGCAGAGTGAGGTCTCAGTGTGTGCGTCTGGATTAGGATGTCAGAAGAATGCTGCCGTCTGTATCAGTATCAAGGTGTTCTTCTGTAATCCTGGACTGGATTTGGTTGACACGTGCTGCTGTCACAGGCAATGTCTTTTCACTGAGTCAGAAGAATGGATGAATTCTGATTCACTCCCAGATCCTGGTGCATGTGACTGGAGCGTTGGTGGGAGAAGTTCACTTCAAGCAATAAAATCATCAACTGGTGAATTTAAATGAATAAAAACACACATTTCAGCAGGGGGTCTTGTGCAAATGGTTAAAGCTACACTTTACCTGTGAGATCAACTTCTTTCTCATTCACTTGCAGGATTTCTTCAGTTATGTATTTGCTTGGAGGTTCCCAGTGGGTATCCAAGGCTTCATCAGATAAAAGAAGCAGATCAATAGCAAACTCCACAGAAAGCACTACGAAGCTAAACTGCTCAGGCAGACTGATGCTAAGCAAAACGATACACAGTCACTCAGTCCGGTAGGTCCATACTGGCTCCAACACCTTCAGGCTGGGGTGACCACCTTCTGGGGTTTGTCCTCAGGCTCCATCATCCACTTGAAGTAGGCATCGCCCATCAGGAAGGTCCAATAGAGAACAGTTAGAGACGTGTTCACGGTCATAATGGCGATGATCAAAGGGTGCCACATGGTGCCAGACCAGGTGGGCTCCTAAAAACAATCAAATTAAAAAGTAAAAAAAGGAGTTTGTCTGGTGTTTGGGCGAAGGGTTTTCTGTATGTCTACCGCTGCTCTGCCTGCATCTGCGCTCTTCAAAGACTCCCCACCCCTCTCTACTCTCTCTTTCCACTGGTCACTAAGTTTCTGTAGCTGAGGCATAATCCTCTTCAGCAGCTTTGTTCCAGAAGATAAGGTTGCATCAGATGTAGGATTGCTTTATTGATGTTGTTCATCCATAAGATACTGTTACATATGTTCAATCTTCATGTTATTCTGCAAAAAAAAAAAAGTTGTACAAATCAGGATTTTGCATGTAAATCTTAAAATATGAAACAAAAGTTTTGGACTGGACAGAGTGTGTGTGAGAGCTTGTGTATCTCAAAGTTGACCCCGTAATGAACTATCGACTCAAAGAGAGTTTACACTTTTGAAGTCACACCAAGCCACTAAAACCAATGAATGAATGAATGTATATTAATGTATGTATGTATGAATGAATGAATGAATGAATGAACAAACAAACAAACAAACAAACAAATAAATACATACATACATACATAAAACCCAGAAGAATACAACATAAGAAGGAAAACCTCTTTGAAAGTAGTTTGACCAACTCAGCTCACAGTGAAGAAGATGCTCAACAACTATCAACAACTATCAGGTTGTGTATCACTTATTTATTATTCAAATCTATAATCCATCGACCTCTCCTTAGTTCAGTCATGCACTAAACTAACTAAAAGGAGACTCCAGAGGAGCAGAACACCACTGCACACCCCCTTTCTGAAGTCATGGCACCTCTTTGACCTATTGTCAGCTTCAGTTCTGTGAATTGTTTAAGATGAACATGCAAAATATGTTTCATTAGGCTGCAATATTAAGATGAACTGACTGAACATAATCTTTGCCTCGAACTTTATGTTCTCTCTCAGATTATAATCCACAATCTAATCAAGACTGGGACCACCAGACGAAGGAGTTCTTAATCTTCCATGAAACGGGACAGATGGCTCTGTGAGTGAACCCCAGGGGCCACCACAGTGGCCTAGACGACATGTGCAGTGTGTCCGAGATTTGGCTTATCTTCTCTGATCACACCCTCCAAACTGCGAGGTATTAGAAGGCAAAAGTAGAAAAATGAAAATGGTTCTGAGGAAAGACATGATGGAGGGAGAACAGCCACCAGGGGGCAGTCTGAACAAACAAAGACTGAAAGCCGACTGACCACTCAGATGACCACAATAGGGTCACACGACACATGATGGGTTAAATACTGGGCTTCCTCATTCTTCTCATGACAAATTATTATTAGTTTTAACTGCTTCAATTCTGCTGTCAATGTCCTTCATGTAATCTTCCTCGTTATTCACGAGTACAAAATCAGCTTCTTTTTTTGTGCTATTTTAATACTCTTATTCTATTATATTTGCCTTCAATGTTGGCTTGGCTTGGCTTCATTTGTCCATACAACTGCACTGAAGAAGCAGAACCTAGTAATTAAAGAAGCATGTTTATCCTGATGTGAATGATGAGAAGTGAAGACGTTGTATGCAGCCTCTTTACAACGAGACACAATTAATATAATGCAGGAGAATGCAATAAACAAACTGCAGAACTAGAAAATCTACTGAACTTCTACTTTGTAGTAATGCAGTGAAATATCATTAGATTACTTTGTATTTACCATATTGATGGGCGCTGTTGTCAAGACTGAGTGTAAAATTAATTTAATTGCAATAAAGTGCTGCCAAATATCAAAACACACTGAAATGACGCAGGTCTAATATGTGAACCATGCATTCCTCTCCCTCCAAGCTCCCTCTCTTTGACCTGACCCTGTGCTGAGTTGAACTTTGAGACCAGCCAGAGAGCAGAAACTCTGCTGCTGTTGCTTCACCACTGATCAAAAGGCAACTGGAGGCACTCCTTTTAATCATCGGCCTCCTCAGGACTGCAGCTGGCAAGGCTCTAACATGCTGCGTCTGGCTGCTCACAAGCCTGTTTAGCTGGGATTATTTCCGACAGGGATTTTTGTTCAAAGTAAACACTGTTTTGAGTGAAAATGAGGCCGCCGGTGGAGGTCTGCGTGTTTCTGCTCTCCCTCCTGGCTCCTGGAGTTTTGTACACAATGAACAACATACCTGCACTTCAGGAGTAAGTTTGGTATTCTCAGTCTCCCCTAACTCGCCTGTTGTTTGGAGGTATTGGAAGGTAAAGCTGTTGATATTTAGGAGCTTATGTTGACCTGCATGAGGGGAAATGATGTATTTATGCTGAGCAAACCTGGAGAGACTGTTGAGGCTGCTGGAGATTTTATATAAACCTGGAAAATACAGAAAGATGGTATAAAACTGAAAGGTGTTGGAGATTAAAATCACCTGAGGCTTAAAATTATAACCCAAAATCTAGGAAATGCGTTTACATGAAGTGAACGAGTCATGTTGGGACAACCATTCATGTCTACGTGCTGTAGGTTTGGCTGCTGGATTAAACATGGAAACCAGTTAATCCCAAAGGATCTCAACCTTTACAAGCAAAAGAGGCGTTTTCACCAATTTCAACTTAATACAATTATTCTGGAGCCGCAACACATGTTTAAACTTTACAGTGAAAACGACACAACTCATAGAATTTTGTTTTTCTACAAAAACAGTTTCTTAGGTTGGTATTTATGAAGTTTTAAAGTTACAATTTAAAAAGTAGTAATTTTATTGCATTCTTTGCTGTTTTGGCTTTTGTTGCTATTTTTCATGGTCATGCTTTTTTTTATTTGAGCTATTTATTTAATCATGTGAAGTGTGTTAAAGTATCTCTAGCCGTCTGACTCCTTCAGCCATTGATTTTGCATTTTTATTGTTGAAATTTTGGCTCTTTTTGTAGTTTGGGGGAATTTTGGTATTTATATTTTAGCTGTTAAAGTCATTTTGACCCTTATCGACACTTTAGCAGTTTTTCCTTTCTATCTGTTCTGATGTTTGACTCTATGGAAAAACTAAAGGTCCGTTCACATAACCACCATGGACTGAAAACTGCGTCTTTTATGCGTTTACATTTCAGAAACAGTTTGCATTTAGACAACGCAATGGCAACATTTTGAACACGATCTCCGTTCACACGGAAGACAAACACTGAAAAGGATGTTGTTTTAATGCGTGGCCACTAGTAGCCGCTGTGTTTCCGTAATAAAACAACTTACTTATGCACACAGAGAACAATAAGCTGCATCATTCAAGCTACTTTAAACTGTCTTTCTTCATCATTTTGATCCACTCACCATCTGTATTTAAGAAAAAAAAGTTCTCCACACGTAATCTAGATGATGCAGTAAATATTAGTAAATGTACACATGGAAACATGTACATTACTTCAATTCTTAAGAATGAATGGCACAAACAGAACCTGGGCTCACTAAATTTTATTAGTGGATTCTTCCTGTTCAGAACTATTTACTATAACTGCTCATGTGGAGAACCAGCTGTGCCAAAATATCAAACTTTAATGTGTCATTTGCATCTAATTTACTGCTGACATATGTCAACTTAAATAACTTAATACTGGTCCGAATTACACAATAGTGAATTAAAATGAACAAGAGTTTAACATTTTAAAATTTTAACTTTAGTTGTATTTTATTTGATTATATTTTATTTCTTATATAAAGAAAACACATAAGAACGAGTTACTTTCCATGTAATATATGATGGCTGGCTGGATTATATTGTCTATAATCTTTCTTGAATATGTCAGCAATGATCACAAATAATGACTCTGGTGTATTATGAGTTTTTATGTGTTTTTGAATATAAAATCTACAACCATCTTAAGAAATTTGAGGACAAATGTCATCGTTCTAACATGCTATTTATTATAAATAAATAATTCAATTAATTAAAAAAAAAAAAAGAAAGTCACAAAGAATCAAAATGAGTAAAATGTTGCAGCACTATTGGATGTTTTCTGTTAAGATATTCAGCTGTTCATTAATGCTTCATTCTGCCTCCTCAGGCCTCTTCCTATCCTGGGGATGGGGATGGTGGTGCTGGCATCGCTTCTTCTCCTGCTGCTCTTCATTGTGCGGCACCAAACGAGAGTGGACCCGTTATTTTATGGTACGAATGTCTTCTCAGATGAGTGACATGGACTTTTCGTGCTCTTTTGACACGGTGCTCTCGTGTGCTTTCGTCCCAGTGTTTGCAGAGTTTTCCTTCACATGCTTGGTGGGCTTGACTAACGCCTTGGAGCAGGACGGCTTCATCTCCGGCTTCATGGGCTTCTATCTGAAGATGGTGACAATGACTTTAACGTCTCCCAGAATCATGTTTCATTTTCATTTCAGAGTTTACAGCTTCTTGGTGTCTTTCAGGGTGAGCCTCATCTGAGCACGGCCTACGCGGTCATGATGTCCTACTGGGAAGGAGTCGTGCACTTCATCCTCTTCCTCACTATAATCCACCGCATGTTCACAGGGTAAAGAATAACCACTTCACTTCAGCTTTGTTTGAAATATACTGCAGTATAAAAGACTTTTTCCCTCAAAAATAGAATAAAATATAATGCCTTTTTTAGACATCCTAAAGCATTTAATAACCTGGCTTGACTTCATATGAAAAGCCCCAAAACAGGAAGACTTTGAATTTAGCCATCGTTGATGTTACGTGATCCATCTTAAAAGGCTTATTATTCAATCAATCTAATTATTCTGCTTTTGACATCTTCATCCTCTTTCATTTTGAAGAGGAAGGCGACAATTAAACCATTATCCAGTCAAGTCATTCCTTTTCTGTTGTTTCTGTTAAAAAATGTGACAGATTAAGAAAAAACAAAGAAATCTTATTTCATGATCTTTCAATACATTACTTTGTTACATTTCCTGTTAATTCATTTCTAATACATTTTGTCCTGATCTCAGTTACATTTATATTTATCATTTCATCGTTATATTTTAGCTTGTTTGTTTATTTTTTTTATTCCACATCTATTTGCCAGATTTATTTATTTGAATAATTACTCAAGTTTCTTTGTCCAGGCTTTTAAAAATATTTCTTATTTATTTGGCACGTATATTCCAGTCCGTGTTGTGTTATCTTGTTATTGCTCTTTTGATCTTCCCGTGAAGCGAAAGGCGCTTCATAAATAACGTTTGATTGATTGTTCATTTAAATTAATCTCTTACTGTGACAATCAGCCTCTTTCATTCTTTCACTGTCACTCTGAAATCGTCCTGGTGGAAGTTAAACCAAGGCAGGATGGAGAATGTGAGGCCGAGAAAATACAGAGATTTGTCTTCACATTGAGGGAGAAAAATATCCTGCTAAATAATTTTCTCATTAAATGATGATCGTCTTTAATTCCAGGAAGTCTTATCGCAGTCTGGGCCTGCTGTGGGCCGGCTCCTCCATCGCACAACAGGTCGTTCACATCTCAGGAGTCGTTATCGGTGAGAACTTTCTTCGAGCACGTCTGCCATGTTTTTAGAGAACCTCCTTACTGATGATGTTCCATTGTAAAGGGAAGTACGGGTCCAACATCCGGCCGGCCTTCTGGAGGAACGTGCCCTTCTTTTTGGCTCCTTTCTGGGCGGCGTTCCTGCTCCTCAGCAGACCGAGAGAGACGCCCATCGTCACAGCAGACAAGGTCCATCCAAGCAGACACAATTTAAATCACATACTGTTTATGAAAGTAAATGATTGGATCTTCAATGATTTTGAAATTAAGCCTGGAGGGATACTTTTCTGAAATGATTAAACACTTTTTTGAGCGATCTTCCCAAGATGATAGAACTTTTGCTCCTCTAAACTGCCCCATCCTGCTTCTGACATGTTGCCAAATCTCCTATCAAACTCAAAATAAGTCTCTGATTTTCAAGATCTAATAATTTTGTGATGTGGTAAAAAAGATTGGGAGAACTGCACGTGATGGAATCCCACTTTTTTTTTTTAATAATTTCATTGAATATTTATTATATTAAAAAGGATCAAGGTCATTTTAAGTATCAAAATTATGAAAGAAATAATTACTATTTTAAGCGTTTACATAATTGGGGGTTTCAAGCCTAAAGAGTTGATTAAGTGACTTTTTTTTCACTTTTTAAATTCAACTTTAAAATGGCAACGAGTCCCTGTAAATCTTTACTGATAGATTGGTTCATAGTGAGCTCATGATTTTTATCATTAAAGATTACTTCTGGGTGGGGCAGTGGTTAGCGCTCTCACTTCACAGCAAAAAGAACCTTTGTGTATGTGTGTGTGTTTGTACTGTGATGGACTCGTGACCTGTCCAGGTGTACGCTACATGGAGAATCTCAAATGCAGAACAAATCTTGTGTGTGATTGGAGGAGGTGGTGGAGATGATAAATGCGAAGCCTTTGAGTGAAACGAACGTGGCCCTGTGTTGAGCAGGTTGCTTCAGAGCAGAAGAAGAGTCTGCTGTCTCGACCTGTCGACATGCTTCTGTCCCTGCTGTTACTGGGAGCCGCAGCCTTCTCTGCTTTTAGAGGCTTTGTACGTGACGTGACTTTATTTCCCCTCCTATCTATTCAAGCATTTTTGCCACTCATGAAACTCACTCATGCTTGAAAGCTGATGTTTGGTGCTATACTTTTCTCCAAGGTGGTGCTCGACTGTCCATTGGACACGTGTTTCACCTACGTCTATCAGTACGAGCCGTACCTCAAAGACCCGGTTGGTTTTCCCCGGGTTATGGTCAGTCACAACACGCTGCACGAACACAACAAAAGGGGATGTTCCCAGTGAAACAAACCAACAATGAGTGATCCTCTGGTGTGAACTCATTTCAGATGCTGGTGTATTTGTTCTACGCTCTGCCTCTGCTGACTGTACTGGTCTGTGGTCTGAACACACCAGGTTGCAGCTGGATGTTGGACTGGACTGTCTTCTTCGCAGGCGCCATGGCCCAGGTACGGCAGCTCTGTGGTTATTGATATTCCCTGAAAAAGCAGACAGCCTGAGGTTTGCCTCCTTCTCTCCCTCCTCCTCAGGCCCAGTGGTGCCATATCGGAGCATCTCTGCACTCCCGCACTCCTTTCACATACCGAGTCCCTGCAGACAAATGGCGGCCTGTTATCGGCCTCAACGTGCTGCTGGCTGTCGCGCCGGCTCTGCTGGCCCTTCGCTGCCACACCAACCCTGCTTATTTTATGAAACCCGTTCCCAAGGGACAGGCCAACAAC
>OMNM01055655.1:0-11936 GCA_900302745.1 Parablennius parvicornis | reverse complement strand
TGGCTCTCTTGACAATGGTAAGACAACCGGTTCTTTGGAGGTGCGCATTTAAGAACTTGCAATAGCACTGGCCCTGAACTAGCACCTGGTTCTTTTTTGGTGGAGAAGCCCTCATAGCAGGACTGAGACCAGGACCTCATGGAGGACTGAGACCAGGACCTCATGGAGGACAGAGACCAGGACCTCATGGAGGACAGAGACCAGGACCTCATGGAGGACTGAGACCAAGCCTTGCATGGTCGCCTCCTCGTGTGTGTGAACGGGTGAATGTGATTAATCACTTCAGACTCAGACAACGAAAAAGTGCTTTATAAGAGAAATCTATAGTATTTACCATTATTGAGATAAAATAGCAATTAAAGGTTTATTCTTGTTACTGCTATAGTTTTGTAAAGACTATGATCATTATTACTCAGTAACACAGAATAAAAACCAACAACGCAAGTAGTGCTCAGTATTCCTGCCCAATGAATCTAAAAGGTATTTCAAAACTGGTAAGTAATGTTGTGAAAACTGGTAAATTAAAGAACTCAAAAGCCTGAAATAGTTTCAAATGGGAAGTTGAACAAAAGGTGGCTTGGCCAATAAACAACTGTGGGTCAAATATTGTGGGAATTAAACTTTTATTGTCTTGACAAAAAGCAACAAATCCCTCCTGGAGAATTTTCCATAATCCCTCCACGATTACCTGAAGAGAAGCGAGAAAGAAGATTTGAAGGGAAAGTTGATCTGGAAGCGGAGAGCTGTTCCCGCAGCGCTTCACTTTGAAAGGCCCTTGCTATCTGCGAAAACACTATTGTTACGATTGTCGCCGTGGTCAGAGCTGCAGAGCGTCTTTCTGAGCATCTTTGTTGCTGATTGGAGTCGGAGTGAAGCCACTCAGTGGAGCCGCTCCGTCGCTTGTCACCGTGGAGCAAAATGGAGGCATAATCCACGCGGCGCCGGTTATTGAAGCATTTCAGTAAACAATGAAAGCAATTATGTTCAATTTCATATCTGCTGGGCTGAAAATCACCCGGCTGGTTTTCTATTAATGATCCTGCTTTTAAAGACTTAATGAACTTGTTTGTTGTCAGTGGAGACACGGCGTTCACCTCCTGCTGATAACACACAAACAACATCCATTTTTTATAAACCTCCTATCCTTGGACATTCCCAGGGTTTGGAAAAGAGGAGGGGAGGTGCAGAAACACCATGAATTATTCACCTCCTCACGTGCAGCTATACATTTTAAATGGAGCTTAACGAGCAAGTAGCAGAAGGAGTTTGGACAATCAGAAGAATCGTACAGATGTTTGGATGAAGGCTAGAGGAAGATTAAACAGCCCAGTTACCGAACTCATAGATGTTTATCAACTGGAAATGAAAAGATAGAAGTTAAATTTGGCTGAAAAGAAAAAGTTCAACAAGCCGTTCGGGTTGTCTGTGGTCACTTAAACTGCTCAGGGTGTCATCTGTTACAGCGCCATCATATCATTGACTGAGTAACAGGCCGAGCATGTCAGAGCTCAGCATAGTGCTGGTCTGAGTCAATCCTCCCTTCAATCATATTTGTATGGCTACAAAGACCAAGTTATCATGCAGAAATGCAGTACAGTCGTCCCTCAATTTAGCATGCTTTTTTAATTTTTTTTTTTTTTTTACAGTGTATGAATGCACATCGTGTCCTGCGTCCTGATTGGCTAAAGGGCCTGTCACGCTCCCCAATGCGGCGCACATGCAGGCAGCGGGTGCGCAGTCGATGGTGTTCATACGTCTGTCCTCGCGGCAGCGCGTGTTCCATAACTTAACAATCCAGTTCTCATTGTGGCGTTCTCATCCTTTCCTAAAGTAGTTTATGTTTCACTCCGGGCGTTTTGAGTCGTCACTGTCAGAGGAACTGTGAAATACACAGTTACTATCAATAATTTCTTCTGTATCCAACCTTGTTGATCATTAAAATTTAAATTGTTATTTCCAAAAGCTATCATATTTATTTACAGGCAAACGTTTATATTTTTATTTCTCAAGCAAAAGTTTGAGCCTGAAAACAGGTTTTGATCTTTGGTTTCATCCTATAATACTATACAGTACTTATGTTTTAAAATCTATGAAAGTTTGAACTTCGAAAGTGTTTTGTTCAAGAGAGAAATGCGAGAAAATATGAATCCCTGTCTGAGAAAAGAGTATTAAGTGTCTGGTGAGGGGTTTTACAGCCTTAAAACATATAATTATTGTAAAAAATAAAGCAAACTACTTCGCAGATTTTGTCTATTGCAGGTTATTTTTAGAACGTACTGTAACCCCCGAGATAAACGAGGGACCACTGTATAAAGAGCCGCTGCATCACGAATAGATACTCTATTATAGATGCTATTACCGAAGCTTCTTGGGGTCGAGGGGCCAGACGAACGTCAGCTTTTCGTGGTCTGGAAATTATATAATCACAAATAATGAAAATCCCGAATCTTGCCACGCAAATAACCTGCACCAGACCTCAGTGCGGCTTGAGTGCCGCGGTTTGTTCAATTACCTCTTGTAAAAGTCTGTCTTAATAATGATTTTGACAATAAATCTGCAACCAAATCTCTTTATCTTCTCCTTTAGCCATTGTAGGTTGACAAACTGCTATCGACGAAGCTATTTATTCTGGTTTTTCAGGCGCATAACTCAAAGTACACATACTCAGAGTTGATTGAACTAATTCGGATCAGCCGTTCTGGAACTGAAAACTCAGAGTTTCATCTCAGAGTTCAAGGGGACTCAGGCTCTGTTCACTCTGCAGGTCCTTATTTACATTTTAAACCGAACTTTTATTAGACTGCACCTGATTGGACGTGATTGGACAGAGGGGTTGGTGCCCAAGAGCCAGAAGACGCTGTTGACAGAAGTAAATATGGCCTGTCACCAGCAGGGTTGACGGATGTGACCCACTGTTTCCAGCCCAAACATGGTAAAAACCCACACACTTCAATAAAAACCAGCCCAAATCTCAGCCTGTGTAGAAATCATGTTAAAACCCTAAAACTATTATATGTGTAAGAACACGCCATAAACACACAAATACAGGAAATAAACAAAGTTAGAAGAGAAGAGTGTTTGGCTTCAGCCATAAAGAACATGGCAGTTTCTCTGATAAGATAAACAGAAGTGCTGCCTAGAAAGTTCCTTGTGAACCTTTTTTGTAGATTTTGTCTCATTTTTTTTTTTTTTTTTTTTTTTAACAAGGAACTGTGAGGCAGCACCTCTCTGCCCTTAAAGGAGGAGCCGCCCAGAGACGAGGTGACAGGCGGAGGAGACACACAGACACAGGATGTCTGATTGTGTGTTTTGAGTTGGTTTTACTTCCATTTAATTTAATATAGTTTGACATCTCAGAAGTCCGTCTCCGTGCCTTCTCTGTGGGAGAACCCCAGGGTGGCAAACACGACTGCCACAAACCGCATTTAAATGATCTTTGTAGACAAATGTAAAGTCAGATGTATTTAATAACAGTAAACTGTGCAGTGCTTCGCTTTTTAATGAAGGTTATATATTTTCTTTTAATGTATTTTTATAAAAGGACCCCCATCGCCCGAGCTGCAGATTGCAGTATTGTCTAGCTGAAAGGATTACCTCCGAGGGGGATGAGAAATGGCAGCGCAGCTCCACACTTGTAAATAAGTTGCCGTATTCATGAAGGAAGCAGCTGCTGTGACCTGTGCTGACAGAGCGGTGATTTGATGCGGCAGTGGAAGGGTTAACAGAACCTCTAGCCTCCTTATCGTCACCAGAGGAGAATCTAATCCAAGCCGTGGAGGTGAAAACTTGCTCCAGGCTGTAGGAATCCTGTCTGCTGAGAAGAGCCAGGCTCCTTCCAATATGTCCAAACATGACGCCACGTCTTTTAGCACATTTATAAATAAAACACAAAGTCAACGGCATTACTAGAGAAAACACAGAAAACGCAAGCCATCAATGCAGGGTATGGGTTTTGTGGTTTTTATTAATCAAGGGGCATAATTAAGAATGAGATACAAACAATTTACATTTTGCCTGAATGTTCTGTCATACACAGGATTCATACACATATATATATATATATAGATATATATGAATGTGTGTATTGAATACTGAATCTCAGAGGGAGAAGAGGACTTCAGGAACTCTGTAATCTGTTTGTTTCCCTTCATTTGCTGCTCTACATTTTCTTCTTTGCTGCTCAGGGACCTGCAGCAGTTTTCCTCTTGGTTTCAGTTTTCAATTGCAGCTTATTTCTTTTTCAGACGCTTGCATGATGCTCCTTTTTTTCATGTTTACTGCCCCAAGAAGGGGAAAAGATAATAAGTCCCACCGACACAAAATGAAGAGTACAGTTCTACTATTGCGACGGCCCAGTGAAGCAATACGCCCAATTTACGAGAAGGAAAGTCAGTATTGTTGTTCATCATCCAGAATGAAAGAGGTCCAGTCGACCACCGGAGGAGCCAGGAAATGGGTTTTCTGTGGAGCAACTTGCGACCATGAGAGAGATTAAGCTAGAAAAGTCCCTGTTTAATGTGACTGGGATCATTTTCTTTTCTAAATGTCAAGCACATAGAGGGCAGGTGTGGAACTCTGGCTAGCAGCGTGATTATATTTGGCCCACGAAGCAAAACCAAACCAGAGCGGCCCGCCGGCATTATACAGCTCTTTACTAATTGCTAGTAGTACTACTGACTCTCCAAATCCCAGATGCATGTTCATTGAATGATAATATTATCAGTTAATTGGTTTGTTATTGTTATTTTATATCAAAATGTATTATTAGCCTGTGGAAAAAGGTTACTGTTGAAATTTAAATTAGAAGGCCACAAATAAAAAAAAAAAAAAAAAAAAGAGGCAATGGCCTACAGTGTTTATTTAAATGTATAGAAGAAATTAATACCAATGCCATGGGGTTTTTTTTTTAATTCAAAATTACATTTTGTATGTGTGCAATATTAAGTTGTATCTTGTATAGTTATTAAGCTTCGCTTGTTCCACATTCAGTGTTTAAGCAAAACTTGTTTGGGTCCATATGAACACGTTCTCTGTTTTTTCTGGAGGAAGATTTTTTTCAATAAACATCAATGTCTTTAAATCTCGGCCCTCTGTGTGTTTGAGTTTGACCCCCCCCGGCAGAGAGGGTAGAAACATTTCATTGTATCTATGTCAAAGGACTGTTTCCTGTTCTTTTTGTTCTTTTTCAGAGAACTTCATTGTGCAGCTACTTCTTATCAGCGTTGTCCACATTCTGTTCATACAAAGAGTCGTCTGGAACGATATCGGCTGCAACTTGAATGGAATATAAAGGTTCAGTGCAGAATGTCACCCTTTGATGAGCTGGATGTTCAATCTGCTACAATACACAACAACACAAGAGTGAAAATATCTTTTAACTCTACAACTGAACACTGAAAATGGAGAACAAGAGCAGATGACCCCAGAGAACATGAATGAGATGCATCACAAACCCATTGGGAGAGAGACTGACACACCAGTACTCCACTCTGACTAAGCTCGACTCACTCTGACTTGACTCGACTCACTCTGACTTGACTCGACTCACTTTGACTTGATTCACTCTGACTCAATTCGACTCACTCAGATTCGACTCGACTTGCCTCCACTCATTGTGACTCCGCTCCACTCACTCTGAATCGACGACTCGCTTTTACTCGACTCACTTTGCCTCGCCTTATCTCTATTTAGCTTTTGTTGTTTTCCATCACAATATGACCCCGTTACCTGGTGATCGACTTCTGCCACCAACCCTTAGCAGCAGCTGATGTTAAAATAAGACCAACAAACGCTACAATACAATAGTTTAATCCAGGGGTTTCCAAACGTTCTCCACCTAGAGCCACGTCAGGAAAAATACTCTAACAGCTGGGCCACTCACTTCAGGTGAGGTATATTGTACATACATTGCCTTACCTGCTTTCATTATCACAGCGCCCAAAAATATATTATTTTTTCCATTATTACTATGCCCATTATCACTGGGGAACCACTGGGGAATGTCTGGGGAACCACTGGGGAACGTCTGGGGAACCTCTAGGGAACCACTGGGAGGAAGAGTTTTCTTTGACATGATAAAATAAATCCTTCTCCCTGAGTTTTGAAGTGGTTTTTGTTCTTGTTCCAAGTCTGTTCAGCAGTGAGTTCCCTCTCTATAATAAAGAGAAACTGAGTAATCGCAGTGCCGTGCCTGAACATTTATGTTGTCTGATGGATTAATATTGTATAATTTCACCACGTTACGCTTTAACAGACTCGCAAGTTATTGCAGCGTTGCGTCTTGGCTTCTGTTGCAGCAGCCGTGTTTCTTTGTCCTGGATGATGTTTGAATTCTTCGTATTGTTGGAGAATAATCGTCTGCTCCTCCTGGTTAAGTCAGCTGCTCTGCTGGGTTTGTGATTTTTCAGGCTGCAAGCTCCGCCCCTTTTACATGCGCGCACACTGATCCCAAAGGGAAAACCCTGTGGGTTGAATTACAGAGTTGAAAACGAACTTCGTAGTGATACTGATCAGGATCCAGAATGTCTGGGTAAATGAATCTAGGTATGTTAATCCAGCTAACAGAGATGACCTGGTATGTTAATCTCGGTAACAGAGATATCCTGGTATGTTAATCCAGGTAGAGATATCCTGGTGTGTTAATCCAATTAACATGGATATCCTTGTGTTTTAATCCAGTTAACAGAGATATGCTGGTATTATAATCTAGGTAACACAGATATAATGGTATGTTAATCCAGCTAACAGAAATATCCTTGTATGTTGATCCAGTTAACAGAGATGTCCTAGTATTATTCCAGGTAACAGAGCTCTGCTGGTAAATTAATCCAGCTTTTTGGTCCAGGCCTCTGGATTTCAGTTATTCAATAGGACTCCAGCTGCACGTCATTTGATTGGCAGATGACACATCCACCCAGTCATCCACTGAGCCAATCAGGAGAGCCTGTGCTGTCACACGTCTACTTGTTATGCTCAGGAAGACGCCTCCGGCCAGAGGAGCTCATCTCTGCCTCAAATGAAGGTAATGAGAAGCAATTACCCTCCAGTACAGTACAAATGTCAAGTGTGTAAGACTGATTTAACTTTGCTTTATTACCTTCAGCCCTTCCTTCTCTCTATTTATGCATTCATTCATCAATTTAACCTGTCTGGGTTTATATTGTTGCTTTAAAGAACTTACTTTGAATTAAAAGTAGAAGCTTCAGCATGGAAATAAAACTGATTTGGTGATGAATCAATTACGGGTAGAAATTATTTATTCAAATTGCGCGCACGTGCACGAACACACACACTCACATGCGTGCGCGTGCACACACACACACACACACACACAAACACACACACAGACACCAGTCTTCTCCCTTCAGATAAAAAGATGCCATCTCGAAAAACTGCTGCACTTCTTCTCTCTAAATCTGTCACTGGTTTACACGTGGACACAATGTGTTACAAATGTAATTTTCCCGTCATTCTTGGAACATTCGTAACATTGGTAATGTCAATTGACTCATCAGATTATGGCTCCTAACAGGGCAGGTCAGTGCGTGACATTCCTGATATTTTTGGAGCTTGTATTTGGCTGCCAAACATCTTCCACAATTATCAAGAATTGTCTCAATTTCATGAAGTTTGCCACTGAGCGTGTCGATACGTTGTGATGCATGATGATGTGTTTTGCAGCGCCACAGCAGTTGTGATATATTCCTGATGGTTCTTTGAGTACACACTGTCACACGTGATTATGCATTGACACAAAAACCGTCAAGTACTGACAGGAATCACTATGTGCCTTTACCATGGACCTTCATCATGGATCTTCACCATGGACCTTCACTATGAGCCTTCACCATGGACATTGACCACGGACCTTCACGTGATGTCACGTGCCTCTGCACCACTAATCATTGTATTCTATCACCTGCGCTCATGGCAAGATTTTCATTTCAGCAAAATGTCGAAGTTGCAAAGTTGCACCAAGTTGGCCAAGTCCTGACACGAACCACAGCCTGAAACACGCCTGCTAATTATGATGATGCTCCTGCTATTGTTGTTCCTCCTGCTGTTGTTCCAGACAATGAGTCTAAACCAGAGGAGCCAGAAGAGCCAAGCCCAATTCTTTCAATTCACAATGACACATTCATGACAGAAAGTGACAGAAAGTGACGATGCGCAATGGTGTGCAGCAGCGCGGAACAAAATTGGTGACCGTGTGTAATTATTCGTGATGATTCACCACCATTTCCTGCTATTAATTGTAAAGCATGGCAACAGGTCTCGAATGTCCATGACGTGAGTTGAGATTCATGGCTTCTTGACTTGTCATCTTTATGTGTAAACTGAGCTTTTAACAGCCAAATACCAAGTACCAAGCCAAGTACCAATAACTGGATTCAGATTTTCCAAAACATGATATTGAAGACGAACTCTGGTGAACACATCCGCTGGTGACCTTGTCCAAAATAAGAAGCTTTCAGAATAAATCAATGCGTGGTTTCCCAGCTGAGTTTTTTATTTTCTTTAACATCTGATCCTCATGGTTCCTAACCAGTAAAAGACAGCATGCTTCCTGTGGACTGAGCAGCTCTTTGGGTTCCTGAGTCATGGGTCATCCAGTGTGAGGTTCCAGCTGTTTGGACGGACCTCGGTACCACATTGAAGCAGAGCTGGCATCCATGAACCCAGGGCAGGGGGGGAGCTGAGATCCTGAGTCCAGTCAGTGTGCAGAGAAGCATCCAGAGTTCTGGATTGTTCCGTCTGATGATGGATTCACTCACCGGCTGAGTCGATGTTTGGGGCCATGAGAAACCGCCCATCATTCACAGCAGATGTTTCCTCAGTTCTCCTGACTCTTCAGCAGAAAGTAAAGTTACCTGTGCATTCAAAGGTGCTTTTCACAGCATTGTTTGCCTGTGCTGCAGAACTGCCGCCCCAACAGCTATTCTTTCTCCTCCAGAAGTTGAGGGAGCGTCAAGATTGGCAGTAACGGCTTCAAACCTCCGATTTCAACCAAAGTGGCTCAGTCATCATTATTCCTTACAGCTGGATAGTTTTCAGGTCATCAAGGATGAGCTGTGGGAGCCTCACTGCCGGGACAAAGTGTTTACCGAAGCACGCAGCCAGTATCACTTTATAATCCAGATAACCTTCAAGGCTGAGGATTCACAACAAGGCTGCTTCTAATTTCAGCCAACATCACAAGAAGCACTGGGCTGTGTGAGACCTCATTAAGACTCGCTATGCAAATGTGCAAATGTTTCTGGTGGGATGAAGTGCTGTGCTGACCTTTGCCGCAACAGAAACAACCCAAGCCAGAGAATGACACCACAGAATCTACGGCCCTCAAAGACTCGAGTCGAGCTTCTGAAGTGGATCAGCTGTGAAATTGTTCGCAAAACTTTCTGCCTAATGAAAAGTTAGAAAATAACTTTTGTTAAGCAGATTTGAGTGTTTCCGACCTGTGTGACTGCACACTGAGCACCGAGCAGGAACCAATTCATCACACAGCTACGTGACATCAAATCAGATTTGTCTTTGAAAGGCAGCTCTGGAAGGTCTTCCACATTCCGCTGCATTTCTGCAGCTGTAATATGAACCTCCACAGAAGAAGTCATCTTGGTGCCACGAGTTCCTGTAAAGATGTGGTTGATTAATACGTCTATGTTGGACGTGCTTTTATCTTGAAGCCTCACGAGACTGAATGGCTGTGACGAGCTGTGAGGCTGGACTTCAGCTGCTTACTGGACTCAGTTTTGGAGAGATTTACTTTGATTGGCTCTGAGTTGTGAACAGACTGATTGATGCCCTTGAGTCTGTGCTGCCCATCACGCTGCTTGTCTTTGATGGAGCGCCTGATAACACTCCAAAAAATGTCATTCTCACACTTTTACAATTTTCCATTGCATGAACACGGAGTACAAAATGTACAGTGCTTCCAGAATGCTCCGGCGCCATGATGGAGACAGAATCAGGGATTAGCTTCAGCTAGTGTCATCGTGTCAGCCAAGAGAGCCCCGAACGCAGACGTCGGTAAAGCTGCATCATCAAAAAGGTCGGCTGTTGTTTTGATTGCGTCTCCCCGAGGCTTCATGTTGTTCCATTGCACTCCTCCAGGTTGAGCAGGTTTATGCTAATGGTTAGCATGGCCACCTCACTCTGTGTGTATGAGGATGGATCAGTGTGAGGATGGATCAGTGTGAGGATGAATCAGTGTGAGGATGAGTCAGTGTGAGGATGAGTCAGTGTGAGGATGAATCAGTGTGAGGATGAATCGGTGTGAGGATGAATCAGTGTGATGATGAAGCCATTCAGCGGCGGTACAAGATGTTCCAGCAGCTCCTGCATGAACAGGAAGCAGAAGGCTGTTTTCATTATTTCAGGCTCACATCACAGGAGACTGCTCCCTTCAACACGATCATTTTACTCATTAATCACAACCTGAATGAAACTCTTAAGTAAATCAGGCCTCATTTGTTGAACACACAGCCTCACAATAGCTCAGGGAGCCGGCAGATTTATGCTAATTGAAGGCATCATTTGCATTTCAAAGCAGAGGTTTTCCAGTTTTGCATGGAGGTGTTTCTCAGTTGAATAAAATGGAATGTGTGGTTAAATAAAAAGTAATTCGTTTCCTCAATAAAACCAACAAAATTACAAACGAGAGTCCGGTTGATAAAGTCTCATTCAGGCAATTCAAAGTCAATCACAGTCTTTAACCTCTGGGTTTTATTTTTAAGCAAATATGTGCCTGTGTTTCTTTCACAGCTTCAGCTGGAATTAACATTCATCAGCCTGTGAGACGCTCCACTGAGGGGAAACAGCCACCAGGCAAAGAAAGGTTAATTAGCCATATTCCAAACATTGTCACTAAATCCAAGTAGATCGAAAAACCTAAAGGCATGACTGACGACAGGGAAGTGGAAGCACAGTTTACTAATTGTGGCTCGTCCACAACCTGGAGGAACCTTCACCCTGGTCACTGAGAGACTTCACCACGTTTTCTGGACTAACTGGATGTGAATGCGATGACTTTACCAGCACACGTTGTTAAACTGCCACTACAGAGACTGCAGCACAACTCATCAGCCTTCTTATTCACTTGTGTTTAAATCTCTTGAATTAATGTTTTTTGGGAGTCTGTGTAAATGTGTCAGGCTTTGGAAATACAGGGATGCTCGGAAACAACTTTCTGGGCAGTTTGGCTATCGATAATTATTAGTAATTATCAAAGTTATTGATTATTTTATTTAAAACTTAATCAGTTCAGGATCAAATACCACCTGTTTAACACGAAACCATAACTAATTTAGTTATATCTGTCTCAATGGATATAACAAACTGTGGATTTGGAATTTGTATCAATAGTTAAATTAAATACAATTACCAGAATTAACAGTAAAGCTTGAAGAATTTCAGAGAGAGAGAGAGAGAAGAGAAGAGAAGAGAAGAGAGAGGGAGAGAGAGGGAGGGAGAGAGAGTCTGGACCCTGTGTCAAAGGAAGAACGGAACGTAGGAGTGATATTTGCTTCATGTGTGTCTGTTGAAGGTAATGTGACTGTGATTTGCTGTAAAACGTCAGGAGTTGTCAGATGGTGTTCCGTTACGTGTGAGATGTCATCTTTGATGTGATATGTGTCGAACTGCGAGTTAACAAGCTAGTAAAGCAAAGATTAGCGTGCAGACCCTGTGTCCCTGTGGCAGAGCTAACGTTATCAATAGAACTCAATCACTGTAATAGAATCAACACATGCTCATAAAGTTAAACAGTTCTATGCAGAGCATCAGGTTTAACTACTGAACATCAGTGGTTAGTTAACACATCCTCTGTGTGTTTGAAGAAGTCAGATTGTTTTTCAGGCTGCAGGAAGCTGCTGGTTCCTTGGTTTGTAGTCAGCGCCTCCGTGCTCGCTCTGTTACCACACTGTGTATGTGAGGAGAAG
>OMNM01055654.1:31562-44654 GCA_900302745.1 Parablennius parvicornis | reverse complement strand
CGGGCCGTCGTCGTCCGTCGCCGCTGTTGTTATTGTCGGAACCGCCGCAGCTCCTGGCTCTGCAGCCACGGCCGCCATTTTCTTCCGCTGTGCTGCCCAGCATCACTTTGTCCCGCCCCCCACCAAGCGGCCAACTGCGCAGCCACACTGTCATTGGTCAAATACCCTGTCAATCAAAAGAAACGCCGCAAAGCGCTCTCTGTGATTGGGTGACTCTGTCTGCGGAATTATTTGAGCCAAGCTGCCGCCAGAGGGCGTCCGACAAGAAACAAAAACACAACCAGCAAAGATCAACGCACAGCTGTTCAGAGACCAATCAAAACACAGCTGATCAGTGACCAATCGAAACAGAGCTGATTAGCGACCAATCAAAACACAGGGGATCAACGTCCAATCATAATACAGCTGATCAGCAAGCGTTCAAACACAGAAACCAATCAAAACTCAGCTGATCAGCTGTGCAGTGTTGGGGGCAGAAAGTGAGGCACCAGAAAATAAAATTCAGCTTTCCCTTTTTGGTGTCTCAGAGAGTCCTCATGATCTTATGACCTGAAGACAAACTGTATGACCGGAATGAACCAAACACAGAATATGTTATGGAAGAAAAACTTTGCTTTAATTTAAGAGAACATAATTGAATATATATAAAGAGATATATATAGTAAATCATTACTTTGGTACAGCTCCAAATACCAAGCAGGCTGTTGCTCATGTTTGCTTTTTTGTATCCAATCATCCATCCATCCATAAAACACACAAGAAACCATTGTGGAACCCCGACAGACAAAACCATCGCCATATTTCAACCCAAATTTTGCCGATGTGGTACCTATATGAAAATCATAGATGGGACTGAGATGAGTCTTATGTACTTTGCCCTCTAGGACTCAATACAACATGAAGCCCAGACCAATATTTGACATGGGCCATTACAGAACCCATGGACAAACCGATTTTTCAGCCCATGTACTTTCTGCGTTGGCCCCAGGTAAAAATGTTGCCCAGGATTGTGTGCCTGTGTACTCGGCGTATTCTGCATAGGTAAAACTCAAGACAAACTGTTTTTTCTTTACTGTATTTATTGACATCTGTGGTTCAAACAATACAATCAACATCAGAAGTCCTCTTAGCTTGTTGCTTCTTGGCTTTTTTTATGATAGAAGGCCTCGGGTTGGTTTGATTTCCTCAATTCAAATGTGAATGGGTTCGTGTTGCATTCATTAACCCCTGAGAACGGGAAACATCTTCAAAGTAAATCAACACCCAGCTTATCTATGTTCCCCCTGTCCACATGCGACTGCTCTCTGCTCCCCATGTGTAATAACCTTTTCTCCTCATGTCCACCAAAGAATATCCATATTCAAACTTCTAACTTAGACAAATTAACTGATGAAGCCACTTGGACAATGAGAAAAAGAGAAAAAAAGCATTATATATTTTTGTTGGCGATATCGTCACACATCTGATTGGACGAGGTCCAATCAAGGAAGCACTCCGATGTGGTCAAAGGGCATTGAGACCAGTCCCTTCAGTTTCCTTCAGCTCTTTTAAACACATGTCCTCCTTCAGAGCCACACCCTCTTTCTGTTGGGAGGCTGAGCTTCTTCCAGACCTTCAAACAAACATTAGTGATTAGATTCGTGCAGGGCTTCCAGGTATACAACAATCATTGTGTTTGTTGGAAGATTTGGCCCTTTGTGCAATATGACCGTTTAACAAGAATGTTGTTGAATGTGTGACAGCGAATCGTGCTTCAGTGAGAGACGCAAGTGGCATGCTATAGTCTGCTTGTTATTTTGGTTACGACATTTGTATGATCATTGCAAGCTTCTGCTGCCATAATCCCACATTTTCCGCTTTGCAATGCTGACTTCATGTCAGCAATCTTCTTTTAGAGTAGGTGGAAGGTAAATGCTATTGATTACAATGAGGCTAAAGGTAATGTTTGTTAGCTGTTAGCTCACCACTTTTCCTCAACATCTTCAATGGTGTCAGGAAGTGGTAGGTTGAGGGTCTCTGGCAAAAAGCAGGCGAAGCACCCTGCTAGCACCGCCGAGCCCCCATACACAAGGCTGGGGAAAGCTGGGAAAACCTGGGGAATGTAGTCAGTCACTATCCACCACTGTGGGAACTTAAAATTTTAAAAAGTTTCAGGGTCAGTGACATCACCTCATCCAGGATGAGGACTGCGGGTGCTGCCATGCTGCCGACCCGTGCCATGGTAGAAACGAAGCCCATCCCAGTCTGCCTGGAGGCACAGAAACACGCCACGTCACCATGGAAAGAATCAAACACGTCTCAGAAGCAACTGTAAGATCAGATTAACAGTTATCTTTATCTTAACTTCGGGTCTTCATCCAAATCACCATCATGTCTCTACACTAAATGTTTCCCATGAGTGAGTTCATCATCATTCATCTTTACTGACCTGAAAGTGGCAGATTTTAACCTCAGCCTTTTGAAGCTGCAGCTACTCACTTGATTTTGAACCTCTACAGCATAGCAAAGCAACAAACACACATTTCTGGACATGGCACTGTTCAATTCGATCAGAACGTTGTAGGATATGACAATCAAGTCACATCAAAATTGAAAACCAGACATTTATACAGGGAGGGTTGTACGCCAGAGTGAGTGTAAAAAATGTCTTTAGCCAGGACCAGCCAATACCCGAGTGACAGAATCAAACGTAGTTCTCTGACAACTGGTTAACAAGTGTCCCTCTCATCATTGTACTGAAGAAATCCACTTGATCAGTTTTGTTGGCAGCAACAGATTACCAAAAGTCAATCTGATGTCTGATGCTGAGCTGAAGTAAAATAGATGAGGATCTGTCACAGAGAGGACCTGTGTAGTTGAGGAAACTATTGTGCATGTGGTGAAATGGTATAACTGCTCAGTCAACCTTCTCAATAACCTTCTCTGCCCTGTGGACATGAGAGAGGAGAATAAATATATGGGTGGGGTGAAAAAAGTGTCACCTTTAGCTTGCACACCTGACTGACATAATAATTGTGACAGCCTGGTTGTTCAATGGGAGAGATTGCATTGACAATGGTATGAAAAGACAAAGGTTCGACACATTCAAGTCATACATCCCAGAAAGCCTGTGAAAAAGTGGAAAGAATATGGAGCACAAGAGAGGTCATTCAACTCCTCCAGTCGCTGGGGGATACGAAGATAGGAGAATAGGACCCCCATCTTCATATTCATCTGTTCCTGTGTTCATTCTTGTGGCATGATGTTGATCTTGGGTTTGATGGAATCACCTGAGCACAGTTGGGTACAACTCTCCAGTGTACAGGTAGACTGTGGTGAATGAGGCCGATGTAAAACCTTTACCAAGACACGCCAAGGTGGTCCGAAGAGTCTGCATGTCTGCAGGTCAGAAGTCAAAGGTCAGGATATGAGTAGGTATCACATCACAATCAGGATCTGGATCAGAATCAGGTTGTGGTTTAGGATCAGTATTGGAATCAGGATCAGGATTTGAATCTGGGATAAATTTGTGCAGGGATCAGGATCGTTATGAGGTACCTGTTGGAACAAACATGTTAGCGAAGATGATGATGGCTGACAGGAAGAGACAGGATGCCTGAGAGATCCGCCTCCCAAGGTAACTGAGCATTCCCAGAGCCAGCACTTTGGCGGGAAAATCTACGGCTCCAAAGATGATCTGCATCAGGTAAATGCTCACCTGGAAGGGGCAGAACCACAAACGCTAACAAAAGTACAGAAGTACCAGATCACAAAACTACAGGAATACAAAACTACATGGGCAAATTTATCAGGCTCACCCCAAATTTCTGCAAGTCCATAGCCAGACCGTAGTAAGCAAAACTGGTGGCGAACCTATAAGAATAACAACAAATAAACATGTAGGTGTGTAAGAAATGAACACCTGAATAGGTAACCATTTCAACACTGAAACAGGTAAATTTCTAACCAAACAGCGACCAGACAAATGGAGATGCGTCTCATGATGGGCGTCTTAAGCAGGTCGACAGCCGTGTATGTCGTCCGACTGGACTCGATTTCCTTGCTCATGTGGGAGTTCAGCACCTGCATTCACAGACACGCACTCAGCACATAAGGTTACCTTCCCGCTGTCAATAGTAGACAGACGTGTTACCTCTATGTTCAACTTCTCAACCATTTCAGGCTTTCCGTTGATTTGAGCCACTCTGTGAAGACACTTCAGGGCATCCTCTGACCGCCGATTCAGAACCAGCCAACGAGCAGACTCCACAAACCACCTGACCAATTACAGACCATACATGGAGACACCTGGCCACTCACAGAGCACATAGAGTGATCACATGACCGTCACTGAGTGAGACGTTTATTTTAAAGGGCTGACCAGCAGTATGTAAAGAACAGGAAGAGTGGCGCACAGATGGCCACCTGCAGCTTCCTCCAGTCTCTCAGCCAATAGGCGAGACCTGCTAGGATCATCTGACCAAAGGTGAAGAAGAAGGACGTGAGTGTGCCCACTGTTGTCCTCTGTTTGGTCGGTATCCATTCCACCTCTGAAAGATAGACAGGTGAGAAACAGACAGACAAAGAAGTCGGTGAGATGAAGACAAAGAGACAGGCGAGTTCCAAACAGGTAGATACGTACTCAGCGACGCTCCATTCAGGATCACTCCAGAAACTGCCATTCCACTCAGAAATCTAAAGATGCAGTAGGCGGAGTACGTTGGAGAGAGGGCGGCGCAGCAGCCCAGCACACCCAGCTGGAAGTATGACCATATCAGCACTGAACGCCTCCCATACCTAGTGAGACAGACAGAAACAAGGAGAGAGTCTGTAATGGGACGCCTGTGACAAGACGAGTGGAGATTAAAACGGACTCGGAGAAGTGAGACTCACCTGTCTGATAAACCCCCAAAGATTATAGCTCCTGCTAAAACTCCGCCCATATAAATGGTTTGAATCATCTGTTTGAGAGGACGGAGAGAGCACACCAGGCCCCACTGTGAGAGAGACAGACGGGGAGGGAAGGGTGAGCGGGGATATAGAGAATGGTTTCGGTGGATGTAGACTCAGGTCCAACGAAAATACTGAATGTCATTAGGAGGTGCCCGTTCAGTGGGAATGATATCCTTCCTGAGCATTAGGTGGTAGGAGCGACTTAATGTATCTTCAGTCAAAGACCTGCAGCCTCTGTTGTGCTTACGTTGTTAATACAATGGAATAAAACTTAGAGATCTGCAGTAACCCATGAATACTCAGCAGTGATGGTGATCACCTCAGAAACAGTGGTCTCAAAGAACTCAGAGCGGTCGAACGTCCATCCATCTACACATCCCTCAGTCTGCAGATGACTGACATTAGAAGGGCTGTTGGTGGATAACAGCTGCCACTGAGGCGTCACGTACCTGAAGAACAGGTGAGACAAACGGCGATGTCACAGTGAGCTGGTAGGTTACGACCACACAGAGATGACACAGCCGTACCTTTTGCAGCGGTCCAGTCGACTTCCTGTTGAGTCAATGGGGATGAAGACTTTCAGCATTTCCTTTTCATCCACCTGCAACAAGCAACCACAAACAAAATCCATTACAGGAACAAAGTAGGCTGAAGACAGTTAGTTTCTAAGTTACCATTTACCTGGTGAAGAAGCGACAGGTTGAGCAGACTGTAATTGTCAGGCAGGCGGCAGTGGTGGTCAGGCACTCCTGATACAAAGTTGTTGAGGAGGTTCTGACCTGCCATGAGCAGACCCGGTATGCTGATGAGAGTCACATGGAGCCACTGATATTTGCCAAACCCACCAGCCTAAAAACCGCAATCGCAAAAGTGGAGACACACGTCACACTACTGCAGCGCACACATCGGAAGAGGGGATCAGATCGCTGTCTCACCTCCTCCAGCAGCTCGGTAAATCCCATCTTAACCACAACAACAGAAACGGGAGCAGTCTTCTGGCTTTCAGGAAAAATTTGACAGTACAAACCTGAAAATAAAACATGGAGACATCATTAACACAGGTGCAACCATGAAAACTTCACAACCGTCAGCAAGCGTTCCAGAACATTCATCAGACCTGGTACCAAGCCTACTGCAGACTGGTTCTGCTTCATGTATCTCAACCTGTTTCAGTGGGTTTGATCATGGAGGTGGTGGTATTGTTACCTGGAAGTCAGGTTACCTGGAAGTAGGGCCGGTTTTGTGGTAGGGTTAGCTGGTGGCAGTAGGCATTCGCTGTTGTTGCAGTCTGCTGAATGTTCTTACTGGATTATAAAGTCTGAAACTCAAAAGAGGATTTTCTGTATAAATAAGAAAAAGTGTACTTACGTAGCAGTGCTGCCGGACCTGCTGATCATCGAGGGGACTGAGAGGACTGAGGGGTTGAACGGAGGGAGGAGGAGGAGGAGGAGGACCAGTAGAGAATGAATGACCGAACAATAAGTTACTCTGCGCTTGGACACTCCGAACATGAATGTAATCACCATCATCATTGTCACGTCGTACTGAAGTCAGTGAGAAATTAAAGTGTCTGCTGCTGATTGAAGTTTATGCATTCAAGAAGAACAATGAAGTGGAGAGGCAATAAAGTCTTCAGAACAGAACAGATGATCGCGTGAGCTGGGTGAAGTCAGCTTTTTTTTTTTTTTTTTAATCTGAAAAGAGCTTGTGAATGTGTGTAAGCATGACCACAGAGTTAAGAGAGGGACATCAGCAGTGCACACTGTAACCGTCCATTATGAATGTACAGTGCCTGATACCTGTCCTTCATCGTCACCACCGCCACCACCACCATCATCAACATGACCAAAGTCATCATCACCACCATCATCATCATCACCATCATCATCATACAGATGGTTTGTTTTCATGTTCTTGTGTCTCGCTGAGTTTTTCTCTTCTGGAATTTGGCCGACTGAGTTTGATCAACAAACATTTCAGCATGACACCTACACACACAAATCTGGTTCCTTTTGACTGCATGTAGCTTTTATGTTGATTATGACCGGTTTTTGTAATTTTCCTCATAACTGATTCCGCGATTCCAGGTAGAAGGTGCAGCCCCCCCCCCTCCCATAAGGTGGGTTTATAGCCTTGTGTTGTGAAATGTTAACCCTGACCTAGTTTGATTGCAACTAGGTTGATGCCGAGTGCCCGAGAAGAGAAACGTGCAGTCTTCAGGTCACAGGTCTATGGACACTTGGACAGCTGCTCACAGCAGTGTGTGTGTGAGTGGATGTGTGTTTTTCTGGCTCATGGTGACTCGACATTATGTCTGTTGGATTTCACGTGTCTTCATATTGAACTTTAACACTAAACCTCAACAATCATTCAGCAGGTCTTGAACCTCACGGCCTCCTCACTGCCCCCTGCAGGGCTCCATCAGTACATCTTCCTGACACACACGTGTGTTCAAGGTACTATAGTTCCAGCATTGTTAATATACACTCCTATACTGCGATTAATGGTTGACCTGCAGTATCCTGTTAGTGAATGAACATCACAACAAAGTTCCAGAGTAAGTACCAAGCTGCAGTACAAAGTGTTAAACCACACACTTCAAGACATTTCTTCAGTTTTAGTTCATTTATTCACAGTAACAGAATGAGTTGGATCCTGAAGGTACTGCGGTGCGTTAGTCACCCTTGATTTAGAATTAACATAACCTTAAGCATAAATATGAAACCAACAAAAAGTAGGTCAAGTATAAAAATGTACACACACACACACAAAAATAAATCTACATGAGACTATAAAACTGGGAAAATGTTATTCCCTTGACTCTTGAGTCTTCCGTAAATGTAAATTTGCTGCAGATATGCTGATGGGTGAGGCCTCACAGCGTGCTGAGGAGCTCCCGGACCTGTTGACAAAAAAAAAAAAAAAAAAAAAAAGCCCCATGAATAGTTGAAATTAATAAAAAAAAAAAGTCTCAATTCATCTCCAAAATGAGAACCACCTTGTCGATGATGGCTTCCTGTTTGATGCGGTCGTTTTTGAAGTCGTCATCGACGTCCAGAATCAGAACCGGGACCTCGTTCAGGTAATCGAAGTCCATCCTGAGTACAGAGGAAATGGCACTCAGAAGTCCACTCAGAGCAACCCGACCCTGAATGCACCACCAGAAGGTTCAGAACAGTACCTGAGGGTTCGGTGGCAAAGCCACGCCTCGTGTTTGAGGTGAAGCTGCTCCAGGTACTCCAGGGGAATGCCCTGCTCCTCCTCGCGGCCCCGGTGCAGCAGCCTCTGCATACAGCGCTGAAATTCACACAGACACTTGAAGGCAGCACGCTGTCACTGGGTGTAGTTATTGCAGTAGTATCAGTGGTAGTCGTAACAGTATTGTCAGTATTTGTACCTGTGGCGGGGCTCTCAGGTAGATGATGGCATCCAGAGCGATGTCCGTTTCAAACTGGTTTAATAACCAGGTGTGCCAGTCCTGATAAACACTGAACTCCGTATCAGTCAGATCTCCACTTTCAAACAGGTTGGAGGCAAACACGTACCTGCACACAAAGTACAGTCACTGTAGTACTCTCACTACATTCATCCTCAGTTACTGCAGTCGACGTGGGAATTCCTGCCACTGTGAGGTGGGAATATGTAGTCACCAGTGTGAGGTGGGAATCGTTACCAGTGTGAGGTGGGAATATGTTGTCACCAGTGTGAGGTGGGAATCGTTACCAGTGTGAGGTGGGAATATGTTGTCACCAGTGTGAGGTGGGAATCGTTACCAGTGTGAGGTGGGAATAGTTACCAGTGTGAGGTGGGAATAGTTACCTGTCTGAGTAGACCGAGCGCTCGAAGAACTGAACGGGATTTTCTGCCTGTTGAAGTTTGACTGAAGGAAGCTGAAGCTGAGCTCGAACTCTGCTGAGACACGCATAACTCTGAAAGACAGACAGGTGAGAGAGGAGTTGGTCACAGGTCTGTAGAACAGAACAGTTCTGTCCAGCGAGGTCACCACAGTGTGGAAGTGTTAATGAAGGTCTGTGGCTCCGGTCCAGGTGAAACAGATCAGCAGCTCGACACCGAGCTGGATGAAGAGCTGCAGAAGATGGAGGAACATTTAGTTACCTGGAAGGTGTAGGACCAGCGGCTCGGCTTGCTGTACAACATCTGCAGCAAGTTTCCTCCACTCTTCTGAGACGAACTCAAGTCCTGGAGAGCCAAGTAAACAGACGAGTAAAGACAGAGGCTGTAAACAAACAGGTGGCAAACAAACTGGTGGTGAGCAGACGAGCAAACACGCAGACGGCAAACGAACAAGTAGATATGGAGGTGCTAAACAAACAGGTGGTTAAAAAAATGTGTAAACAAAGGCAGTAAAAAAAACATCTGTAAAATGGTGGTGGTAAACACACAAGTTGTAAACAAATGAGGAAACACCCAGGGGCCTGTACCTCAACCCTGGATTTTCTCTGATTGAAGTAATTTCAAAGATTTACTCTGGTTGTTTCGTACTACGATGCTTGTTCACGTCTCACTGGGATAAATCAGCCTGGTAAATGACTGAATGTCAAACCTGCTACGGAGCAGGATACGTTCTCAATAAGATCAGAGTGAGTGTAACAGCTCCGCCTCCTGTCCAATCAGATGTCTTGGAAAATGACCCGCTCATTCTTAAATGCTCACGATTAGAGCGCTGAGCTGCAGAGAAGTGAAGATTAGAAAGAGTATTGAGAGTGACCTTTTAGGCATAATAACATAAATCCTCTCGTCACTGAGGCTCGAAGGATGTTTCTCTGTGTTTATCATATTTGTTCCAAGTCTGTTTATCTCCATGAGGGTTGATCTGTAATAATGAGGTTAATGATCACACCTGACAGAAGTGCAGAAAAAATAATTTTATGGAACGCAGAACGTCTGTGCCGTCACAGTGATGAATTAATATTCCACCACAAAACAAAAGAAACTCAACCTCAAAACAACTGGATAGAAAATATAAAATAAAAGAAGAGCAGTGAGGAAGCTCTGCCTGAAATGTTTTTGCTATAATAATAATAATAATAATAATAATAATAATAATAATAATAATGCACTGGTTTTATATAGTGCTTTTCTGGACATTCAAAGGTGCTTTACATTGCATTGCATTATTGATTCACTCCATACTCAGTGGTGGTAAGCTACGTATGTAGCCACAGCTGCCCTACTGCGCCATCGACCCCTCCGAACACCACCAACCACTCACTCTCACACTGCATGCACACAGGCAGTTCACTATCTTGCCTAAGGACACTTCAGCATGTAGGCAGGGAGAGATGGGAATTGTCCGATGAATTAATATCGTATAATCTCACAAAGTCTCACACTAACAATTCAGGAATGTTCTGGCTTTGGACGCGGCAGCAGCAGGGCTGCTTCGAGCCTGGTGGATGGGTTTTAATGCTTCATATTCTCAGAGAATAACTGATCCTTCAGTAATCTCTAAACTGCAATGCAGAGTTTCTCCCTGTGCGTGATTGGTTAGACGCTGCTAACTCCGCCCATTTCCTGTGAACGCACACACATAGTTCTGGGTTGAACCAGCCAGTTGATCACCTGCTTCTTAGTAACAGTTATCAGGATTGCACATTTCTGGTTAAGTCAACACAGAAAACAGAGAGAGACCCTGGATATGTTAATCACGGTTTGCCGTACAGGCTTCTGGTGATGAACAGAGGTGGTAAACAAAGAAGTAAACACAGATGTAGTAAACAAATGAGTAAACACAGGCGGGAAACAGACACATAAACAAACAAGAGGTAAACAAACGAGTAAACATACTGGCCCCAAGTAAACAAACATGAAAACGTACTAGCAAAGAAGCAAACAAGTAAACAAACAGGTAGTAAACACTCATTGCATCAGGGGTGTTGCCTTCAGGTGTACCTGGTAAATGTCGTCGCTGTCGTTCTGGACGTTGCACCATTTCCCGATGGGTTCAGGAATCACCTCCCAGTCCTCTGACGCCCCCTGCAGGAGGCGCACGAAGGTGGTCTTTCCTGCAGCTGCAATATACAAACAAAAACACACAGTACACATTACTAATTGCACAGAACAGTGCTTCCAATTGTGAACACAAAATTCCTTCCATTTTATAATAGAACGCCACATCCATGACAAAATTCAGCACTTCGTACACAAAGTTCTTTTTCAGTACATGAAGTTCTACTCACACGAAACGGCAACAAATACAGTAATACTTCAACTACATGCAGAACGTGAACAATGTGTAGGGTTAGTGTCACTAAATGGGTGACAAAGTATTACACAAGTAAAGGAAGTGTATTTGTACAGTAGGAATACGGAGCAGAAGTTCAGCGGTAAACTGACCGATGTTTCCCTCGATGGAGATCTTCTTCAGGCGGCGGGAAAAGCTGCCGTTCTGCAGCGGGGAGGCCGGAGCGTTGCACGGTCTCTTTGGCGGGGTGGCCATGTTCTGTTCGATTCGGTTCTCTCCGGGTTTTCGTGACGCGCCTGTCGCACGGACACTGACGGACTGACAGGCGCGCGGGACGTTTCTGCAATCGAACGTCGCGCGTTTAGCAGACTTCCGTTTCAGGGGTGTGTCGAGGAATCTGGCGCATGCGCGGTGTCAGTCAACAGTGTAGCGTGAACATGGCGGCGCCCGTTGATCTGGAGCTGAAGAAGGTAGAAACACTCTGTTTCATTTTTAACGCATACTGTCCTCACCAGTGGGTACATAAAGTTATTATTATAATTTCCTCCACGCGTGTTTCGGCGTCACGTAGCTACACAACGAGCTGAGCAAACGGAGCTGAAGATCCGTGAGGCTCGCTGTGAGCCGGTTAGCTCGTTCAGGATGTGGGAGACACGAGGGAGCTGCTATTGATGTTTAATGTGATCCAAAAGGGAAGGAAATCCCACACACACCCACACAAACCGGACGGGAAACATCTCAAATCTGCAGACTTTCCAATAGTGAACTGACAGGAAACTATGGTTTATGAATCAGAGTGAGACCTCCTGTCTGGGAGGGCGTTGTTGTTCATGCCGGTGTTTTCTTTAAGAATCAAGCTGAAATATTTGCTGGTGCTTGTGTACGTATCTCTTTTTAATTCTGAGTGAGACCTCCTGTCAGCCAGGTGATTTTTGATCTTTTGTCAGATTTTGTCGATGTTAATTGGAACAAGCCTTCTTGTTTGTTCAGGTTTTAGTTATTTATTTTGAAATCAGTGAGACCTCCTGTCTGTTCAGGTATTGTCTGCTGGTTTTTCTTTAAAACTAGTGAGCCCTCTTGTCCCTGTCTGTGTTAGTGCTAGTATTTTAAAGCTGTTCCTCACTTTTTAAGCCTAACCCCCTTTTTTAATTAAATGTTTGATTCGTCTGTGCAGGTATGTTAGTCATAGTGGGCCCGTTCAGACTTGGCATTAACATGTGTGTTGAGTGATAGGATCACAAGTGGCAAGCCCTAAAGACAAGGGTGAACAGGCACCAAGCCACTTCCTGGAGTGATCAGGGAGCATCAGACCAGAGGCTTTGTTGTATGAACAGTCATGCATCCTAGGATGGTGATGTTGCAGAAAAATACGTCACACGTAAATGTCATCATTAGGTACTGTGTTTTCATTTTAAGCGAACGCGTCTGTCTGAGCTTTAGTGGGCAGAAGATACTGTCCAGTGGAAGCTGGTTGACTCATAACTGCATGTTGGGCCTATTTGACCATTTATCAGAAGTGACGTACAGGCAGTGACGCAGTCCAATCTCAAGTGGTTAGTCCAAGAAGCTATCGACCCCGTTCCTGTGCAAGTCTGTCTCTAATCAGAGTGAGACCTCCCTCTGTGCAGGCCTTCTCTGAGCTGCAGGTGAAGATGGTGGACACGCAGCAGAAGGTGAAGTTGGCCAACCTGCAGATCGATCAGCTGACCCGTGTTCAGAAATATGCCAAGCTGACTCACGCCGAGATCACCACGCTGCCGGACAACACGCGGCTCTACGAGGGCGTCGGACGCATGTGAGTCTGCTCACTGGTGAAGGTGACATCACCGTGACATTATCAGAGTGTGACAAGACGCCGTTTGTTTCAGGTTCATCCTTCAGTCCCGAGAGGATATCAACAACCAGCTGACAGACAAACAGAGGACGGCTAGTGAGAAGATCAAAGAGCTGGAGGT
>OMNM01055654.1:1458-14643 GCA_900302745.1 Parablennius parvicornis | reverse complement strand
CTGACTCACACCACTAATGATTTCATGATTTATGGCCGCACGTAGGTACGCATGCATGGGCGCACGAAGGGGCGCACACACGCACACGCACACACGCACACACACACACACACACACACACACACACACACACACACACACACACACACACACACACACACACACACATTAAGACTTGCCCGTATGTGTGTTTTGTGCTGGTTCCACAGACGTTGTCTGGTGTCATCCAGCCTCTCCACCTCCAGCTCCAGCCAATCGGCTCACTGTCATCTTGCTCTAAAACACTATTGTTATCATTAAAAAATGTCAATATCAATTTAAGATTAATCATCTGTTTAGTCCCTGGATGACATGCAGATGTCACCTTCAGTGCGCACAGTGGATGTTGTGGTTGTTTTACTTCCTAGGTAATATTGGAGAAAATATCAAGTGGAGCTGCGTCAAACAAACACAGGAATCACAGTCAAACCAACCGGTAGCATCAACTAGAGATGAGGAACCTACTCACGAGGATCCAGCAGGAAAACCTGAAGGTATGTCTGGTACCTGAAGGACTGTTAAACCTGCTTTCAGGGTTTTATTATGGAGATATTCAACCTGTCCTGGACACACTGTTTCACCGTGCATGAACCCTTATCTGTCCACAGAAAGGCCACTATGACCCTTCTGGCTGAGTTCCAACCAGTAGAGGAAGTGTTTTTGAGAAACAGAAGTATTATCTTTGAAGGACTCCAACCTACATTCAAGCCCATCAGTTCATCAACAAGTACAACTGTCCAGCAAAGGATTCATAACCATGGTCCTCCACGCCAATAGCAAAAAGGCTTCTTTTTATCGACTTCAGTTCAATATTTGACACAATCAGTTGAAACTAAACAGATTCTGCTTTCTTAGACTGGAAGGATTGGCAAACTCTAGTCCACTCTACCGGCGGACACGCCTGACTTCCAGTATCCCAGTGTGGTCATCAGCTCAGCTCTTCCCCCTTACAGGAGATGTCCAGGTCCCGTCAACATAGAATGACCTGAATGATCCATCCCGTCCAGCTCACGAGCTCCTCCACTGCTACTACAGAACAATCAAAGCTAGCAGTCTGAAAAAACAGTATTCCAAAGCTGCTTCAAATTTACACTGAAAAGTATGGCACTTTCCAAACCAGTGTAATGCTCTTTCACTTGTAAAAGCAACATCTATCTTTTTCATGTGTTTGCAACTAGTATTCTACAGCTAACAGGAGCAGAATTGTGGCTCCTGTGCAGTGTGCACGAGTTATGGCCCCAGTGTTTCAAAGAGGGGATGCTTTGTAACCCAAAATGTGCTGTAACCCTAGATACTATACTGTACTGTATGTACTATATGCCAAACTTCTATCTTCAGTCCAGTTGGGAGTCCCCATGCTAACCATGGTAACATGTGGTTCTCCTCAGACCACCACAGTAGGATTGGCAGCAGGTCCATCAGCACCTAAATGAGGCCACCGCAAGGCGTTGCAACCTCCCTTCAACTTGATTTACAACACACTTACTTCTACAGAGCCAGATATTTTATGATGGTTGATAATTAATACATGATGCTTAAGCTTCCGTGTCTCCCTGTGTGTATGTGCAGACACTTTGCGTGTTTGTTGGCGTCAGTTCCCAGTTGTTGATCAGCATCTAAAGTCCAGCAGCTGTAAAACTGTCAGTTTAATCGGGACAGGTGGCCCTCTCCCCTGCATTCACCTGTCAGGCAGGTGGCCCCACCCCCTGCACAGACTGAGCCAGTCAGCTGAGATATTTCAATAGTTTCCTGCTCAGATTTACATTTATCACTTGAACTCTCTGTTTGTTTGTTTGTCAGGAGCTCAGTATGTACTGTGGACACCTAATGGTCAGACACACTCTGAACGTACAGGATTATGTCCTTTGTGTTTCTGAAGGAAAGTTAGAGCAGAACACAGGTGTGTGAGCAGACTTCTGTCAAAGCCGTTTGATGTTCCACAACAAAACATCTTCACAAAACACAATTTAATTCATTACAAGAAATGAAAAATGGATACAATATCAATTCACATATAAAAACAAAAATATATGTATATTTTTTTAAAAATCAGAATAATATGGTTCATTCAAAAAACAAAAAAATGACATTGAGACTTTGGACACATGCTCTTCAGTCCTTTACATTTTCATTGAAAAATAATCCCAGTAATCAGATTGCAGCATCAGCCAATGCTCCACAAACTCTCCAGAAATCGTTTCAAACCCCTTCAAAAATCACCATGACTTTGAAGAACCTTTGAAATGTAAATAAATTTGTTGCTTGATTTCAAAATTCTCTGTCACATGATGCTGGGTGTTTAAATGTGAGGGAACCAATTTGATTGGATGTCAGGACCGCTGGTAAATGTTCTTCATCATTGGCTCAGCCTCTTTATCATGGTCATCTCGCCGCTCTGTGACGAACAGGATAGGTGAATAAGCAGCTGTTTGTTTGTTTGTTATTTTTATCACTTTTTTTAAATCCCTCACCGCCTCGCTCTTCTCCTCCTCTTTTCAGCGTTGCTCCTCCCACCTCCTCATCCTCTTCATCCTCTTCCTCTTTACACTCGTCAATGTTCCTGTACGCCGGCTGAACAAGGAAAAGAATCACATACACCTGCCAGGTGAGACTGAGGGCTCACAAAACCTTCCCCCTTACCTGGTCACCATGTTGTGGCGACGTGTCGTCGGTGGAGGGGAGGAGCCTGTGGATGAGCTGACCAATAGTCTTGAAGGTCGGTCTGTCGGTGGGTTCAAGACTCCAGCAGAGTGTCATCAGCTGATACCTGGACAGGTGAGGACACGGGAGAACAGGTAGGGACAGGTGAGGCTGGATGGAAAAGAAAATGTTCTGGAGAGATAAGACCAGGTGAGGACAGCTATGGACAGGTGAGGACAGGTATGGTGAGATAAGGACTTGTGACCAGGTGAGGCCAGCTGTAAAAAGGTGATGACACAGGTGAATATATAAGGACATGTGAGAACAGGCAAGTACAGATTAAGACAGCTGTGGACAGGTGAGAATATGTGAGGACTGATGCTTCTCCTCACATCTCGGCTGGAGCGTAGTCTGGCTGCTCCATGTGTTGTCCATCTTTAATCATCTTGTAAAAGTTGGTATCCACGGCAACGTTTGGGTACGGACTCCTTCCTGTACAGTTAAAAACAGCATGTTTTGTCAAACTCCCAGAAAGTACTTTATGTCAGAAAGTGACTTCATCTTGAGTAATTGTTCATTTTAGTCCGTGGAGATCACTGTTGCCATGGTTACCAAGAGAGAAGATTTCCCACAGTAAAACTCCATAGGACCAAACATCGCTCTGCACTGTGTAGACACACTGAAAAATGCTCTCAGGAGACATCCACTTCACCGGGAGACGGGCCTTTCAAAATAAAACACAGACCATCATAATAAGACACAAATTGTCACAATAAAACCCAGGCCACCTCAGTTAAACCCAGAATCAAGGTGAGGAGGAAATAAAGACTTTCAGAATAACACAGACACTAACATTTCCTTGGACGATGTAACTGTCGTCATTACGAATGTCCCGTGCCAAACCAAAGTCACAGATTTTTGCAACCCGCCCGTCAGTCAGCAGCACATTTCTTGCTGCTACGTCTCTGTGGATACACTGAGAGACAGACGGGTGAGAAAAAACACAGGAGAGACACAATGCGAGAGAGACAGGTGAGGGTCAGGTGAAACAAGGAGGTGATAATGTATTGTAAAGGTGATAGTGATGACAGAAATGTGTCTGTGTGTGTGCTCACGTTTCTCGAGGACAGGAAGTCCAGACCCTGAGCAACCTGATAGGAAAACCACAGGAGGTCCCCAACTGACAGGCCGTCTGTCTGCCCACCTGAGAGAGGGACAGATAAGTTGGAGTGTGATCAGGTCAGTTCAGAAATATTCAACTGTGTTCTGATGAGTTCAGGTACATGCAGGATCTTACCCAGGTGTGTGTGACCTGGCTTCATGTCCTGATACTCTGAGCAGCATGAGATCCCGCTGTCACTGCAAAACATGATTGGTTGTGGAAGATCAGATTGGCCTTTAAAGTTATTGTCACCCATGCTGAGCTCCAAGCCTCCCTGCAGAGCAGTACTTCATGCACAGCTGAGTATTTATGATAAATCTGTGATTTCTTTGTGTCAATCCAATGCAAATGTGACTATTTTTCTAACCTGCGGAGCCGCGTGCTCAGGTTCTTGTAGAAAGCTGCCACTTCCATTTCATCCACACTCAAGATGGATGCCAGGAAGTCCTGAGCATGGCCCCGCAAGAAATTAAGCAGGTCACCATGGCGACAGTATTCTGTGATCATGAGCATGGGCCCTGAAGGGATTGAACAAGTGAGTGGTTGGGTTCTATCTTGCTGAGCTTATAATCAGCAATGAACATAATCATTGTCAGTAAAACCATCACCTCCTTGTGTGCATGCCCCCAGTAAGTTAACAATGTTGTCATGATAACCGAGGTGGCTGAGGATCTTCAGCTCAGACATCAGAGCTTCACGTTCTTCAGAGTGAGCGCTCGCTGTAAATAACCCCCCAAAAAAACAGAGAAAAGTTCACATTGGACACACGGACGGACGCTCGTGATGAGAAGGACGATGAAGGTTCTGGAACTCACGTTTCAGCATCTTCACTGCGACGCGCATCACCTCGTCAGTTCCCAGACCATATGCTGTCGCCTCGACAACCTTCCCAAATGCCCCCGACCCCAAAACAGCACCTGAGAGACCAAAATCACAAACTTAGGTCTCGCTGGCAGTGATGTTTGTGTGTTGTGTGCTAACAGTGGTGCTTGAACAGGGTTTTATTGCCATGTGACAGTAGAACCTCACCGAGGCGCAGTTTGTCTCGTGGAAACTCCCACTCGTGGTCGTACGGTAGCTGTGTGGGGTCGATGAAGGTGTAGTTGTTGCCATCGGTGCACTCAATGATCTTCCAGCGAATTTCGTACCTCGGTTTCTGAGAGAAAGAGACCATTTTTGTCAATGTGACGTCAGATCATGTGATCGTGTGAGCATGTGACTGACTTACCTGTCTACATTTGTACACGATGACCAGTAACAGCAGAAGAAGGAATGCTGAGGTGGCGAGAGCTCCAATCAGAGGCAGTGTGAAGATTGTGTGGGGAGGAAGAGGAGCTGAAAACATTGTCACTGATCAGAATTCCTTTGTAGACTATGGTTTGATTTTTATGATTACAACACCTACAAGGTCTGAAGACGGCTCGGATCGCTCCCAGCAGGTTAGAGGCCTCACACTCGATGGTGACATCATTATCAGGTGACAGGGGAAGGCGTGTCCTCACCTCCTCTTCCTCCTCCTCATCCTCCTCCTGTCCCTGTGAGGTCACAGGACCTCCAGAAAGCTGATTGGTGGAGATATCTTCACACCTGCAAGACAGGTGAAGGTCAAACAGCTGTGGCCGCCCCCCCAGAATGACTCTGAATGACGCTTTAACTGCAGTGGATTCGTACGTATGCCCAACGCCATGGCAACTGAACCAAACGATTGCGGGTGGTGGATATCCTGCGCTGTTGCAGGATAGGATTTCTCCGTCCTGAGAGACATATGCAGATGGAAGACCTGTGGGACCAAGGTCAAGATGTCAGAGGAGGAGGAATCTGAGGAGGAAAAGGAATAGGAGGAGGAAGCTCTTACGGTAGATCCGTAGGTTGATATTTTTCGATCCATTAAAGAACAAATTTGCAAAATGAAACGAGTATTGACCTCGATCCTCCTGACGAACACGACGCAACAGCAGGCTGAATTCTGATCTGGCAGAGAGGATTCAGGAAGTGTGACAGTTAATGTGCACTTCAAAATGCTTGAATATCAATGCTTTTTTAATATTGTGTTGTTCTGTTCAGCAGCCCTGGCATAAAGTACAAATGCAGAAGTTACGTTGGAAGCCTGGAATAATCTTGTATTGCTTGCTGCTATGCCACCATAATATACATCTGTAACGATAGTAAAACAGCATGAAAAACAATATCATCTGATCAAAACTGTTATTTTAACCATTAGCAATCTAACCAATATGCTATAAAATAGTCATGGCATTGGTGGCCTTTAAATATTAACCTAACAACTTGTTGACAGGAACATCCTAGCCTGTGAGTCACACAAGTAGTAAGCTTTGGATACAGACCTGTAGCCTTTAGCAGTGTAGCTCTCCTGGTGAGCTGTGAGATCTTCACCGAACAGAGGTTTTGGTGTCTTCCACCTGTGGTTCTTTACTGGAGGATAGGAGTCTATCACAAAGGTTAAGGTCACATCTTGACCTTCAAACACTTCCTCTCTGCTGCTGCTAATGTTAGCACTGTGAGCTCTGTCAGTGTTAATATTAGTGAACAGAGACCTGTTGGTGGCATTGGCCTTTAACCTCATTAGCATGTTGCTAGCATTAGCCGGTGTGATCCAACTGTGGTGTCGCTGCATGTGGATCTTTAGGTAAGGCCGGTCTGAGGAGAAAGACATTATTACAACCGCATCCTCATGACATTGTAATCCATTGTTGTTTACGTACCCAGCACATGGAGCCATGCCGTTGCCACTGTGGTGCCAACATCGTTTGTGGCTTTACAAGTGTAGAGGCCAGCATGCTTCTGGCTAACGGCATCGATCTTCATTGTGCTGTTCATGTACAAGTGGCTGTTGTCATAACGACGGTTGATGGTGGCGTTCAGTCTCTGAAACAACCCCAGCCAAAATTGGAAGGCATTTTGACAGGACAGCTGATGTATGATCTCTGATCTCTGACCCCTGAACTCGGAGCTCTCACCTGTACATGGCCATGTGTCCAACTGAGAGTGTATAAGTGGGAGGGGTTACTGCCGACACAGGTGAGTTCAAACTTCTCCCCGACGAGACGGACAAATTCGTCTTGTACGATGGACACAGAGGGGGGACGAAGCTGCCCTACAGACAGACAGGTGAGACAGATGAGGACAGGTATAGAGAGGCAGGTGAGGGCAGACAGGGTGGGAGTGGTCTGATATAGACAGGTGAGGACAGACAGGTGAGATAGACATAGTCTTACTGCGTTGCACCACAAGCAATTGGACAGGTTTGGAGGTGACCAGTTTTCCATCCCTTAGGCCTGAACACACATAGCGCCCATTGAACGTCATCATGGCGGCGTGGATCAGGGCTCCTTTTCTGAGGTCGAAGGTCACGTTCATGTCTCGAGGCAAACCCCTCTCCTTATTTTCTGATTGGAGGGTGAGATTTGTGACAGTCGGGTCAGTGAGAAGACATTTAAACAGGACATCTTCTCCCTGCTCCACGCTCAGGACTTCACGTGCTGAGCTTACGAAGACGCTGTTTCGGTCCTCCACGTCTGGCAGGAGAGAAAGGGAAGGTTAATGTCACCAGGTGAATCACAATAATGATTTCATCAGGAGAATCAGCATGATTATGCCACCAAGAGAATCACAAATATAATGTCAACAGGTGAGTGAACATGATGTCACCAAGTGAATCATGACAATGATGTCGTCATGACAACGATGACTTCACCAGTTGAGAAAATGTGATGTCAGTAGGAGGTGCTTTCTGCTGGTCTTACCTACAACATACAGGTGTATCCAGCTATTTAGGTGCACAAGTCTTGGGTTAGTGTACCCACACCTGTAGGTCCCAGTGTGTCTGGGGTTGGACTTCATCACTTCTAGTCGTTGGTTTGATTGCAAACGGATCAGTGCAGTGCTGGACAGGTGGATGGACGCGTTACCATGGCAACTGAGGTTGAAAGCAGAGCCGGCTTTCAGAACCATGTCGGTCTGATTCGGCTGCAGGACGGTGTTCAAGAAGACCAACGGAGGGCCGGGAAGCTCTGATACAAAACAAACAAACAAACAAACAAACAAACAAACAAACAAACAAACAAATGTTACTTCAGAGCCTGACTAAGATCTGAGCTGCAGGTCTACATCACACACTGTTTTCATTCAGTTTAATGCAGGAGGCAGCACACATGCACTGCGCAACAGGCAGCTTGTCCATTGACACAGTTGGTGGTTCCAACCTGTATGTGTGTTTGTGTGTGTGTGTGTGTGTGTGTGTGTGGTTTAAGTTCAAGAAAGAAAGAGCGCGAGTGAAATAGAGAGAGAGCGAGTGAGAGAAAGAGAGCGAGTGAGAGAGAGAGAGAGAGAGAGAGAAAGAATACAGTTTAATTCTGTGGTAAAGGTTCAACGACACACAGAGAGACCACCACAGGAGTGCCTTGCCAAAACAGCTTTATTTAACAAAATCAAAAACATCATCAAACAAATCAAGTTTCATAAAATTTCTTAGAACAATGTCTTCCATTGGTAAGTTGTAGCAAGAATTGATCTCATTGACTGATTCAGTAAGAACAGATTGGCTGGTTTGAATCAATTATCATTAGTAATCATAATGAGTCAGAGGCAGTGATTGGCTGGCCCCTGACAAAGGGACGCTGCGGTTCGATGGCTTGGGAAAGTCAAGGGTTCTTATTGGCTGCTGGTTCCGGGTTTCTTGCTCTGCTCGTGTAGTGTGGTGGCGATGCGTGATGTCTGCAGCAGTAACGCCTGGTGGTTTTCAACCAACAGACTCTGGTGACGAGCCAGATTCTGCAAGTCCAGGATCTGCTGGGAACCCTGAAGACACATCAACAAATTAGGTTAATTTAGGTCACTTGGTAAGTGACCAAGCCAAAAGGGATGTATCAACTTAATTATCTGAAAACTGTAGGAGTCTGTCTGGATCTGAATTCTGTGAGACCAGCTTAGTCTGAACTAGTTGCATTTTTTTGTGTTTGATTTAAAGCTAATAACATCTTGCCGGACTGAAGAGGTTTACCAACACTCGGTAACTAAACCTTGCTGTCATGCTGAGCCAAATTCAGCTAAGATAACCTTAAATATACTGAAACACACTAAATAAAACCAACCTGTGTTTCCAGCATGCCGAGCTGTTGGACCATCTGCTCCTGGTGCTTGGCAGCCGCCTTTTGGGTCAGGACCAGCTCTGTCAGTAGGTCCAAGACTTTGTTCCTCCACTGACTTTCTGTCTCCAGCTCTGACTGCTGGGGAGATGAACTTAGACCATCGTCCAATTGGCCAGGTGACTGGGCGGCGCCCATCGTCATGGCTGCAGCTGGGTTGTCATGAGGACTACCTGCAGTGAAGACGGCTGAAGTCAAACCTTCATTTTGTATACCTGGAAGTCTTCAAAAGACCTGGGCCTGCACCAGACCCCAGGAGTCTTAGAGCATGGTCCAGGCGGGGCCCCGACGTCCAGTTTGTTGCTTGCTTAGGTTGTTAAATTAAACAGACTTAAAGTGAGTGACGATAAAAACCGAGTTCCTGCAGGAAGAGACCGATGCCATTGACAATCTCCCGTTAGGAGTCATGATGTTCATGACAAAAACAAAGGACATGATCCATTGACCAATATTACAGACCACATTCAGTTTTTCACATGCTCAGACACAGCAACCCACTGTGTGCGCGTTTGTCAAGATAAGTTAAAAAGTTCGTAGAATGCAGTGTACTCATTGCACTTCACTCTGACTCTGCCCCATCATCCATGACCCCCAAGCTTCTGCAGTGTCAACTCATAAAACAGGAAGTGTGTCACTTCTGAACGGCATAAAGCGTGTGAGGCTTAAAAAAAAAGAAAAGTTAGAGATGAAACGTCAAACAGAAGTTTGGACAAAGTTCTGCTGTGAGCAAGTTTCACTATGTTGCAACCTGATGGAGTCAGGAAACACATTTTCTACTGGAGGACCCCCCTCCCACACACACACACACACACACGCACACACACACGTGTGCGTGTGTGTGTGTGTGTGTGTGTGTGTGTGTGTGTGTGTGTGTGTGTGTGTGTGTGTGTGTGTGTGTGTCTTTGGAGTGGTTGTTGTCATCTTTCCCCACTTCCTTGTCTTACTTCTCCTTTGAGGATGTTCAGGCAATGGAGCAGGAAGTGGTTGCCTTGGAGACATGTTTCCCTCTTATTGGTTGTTTTTGTAAAAACTTTTGTGTGTCAGAGTAAATTCAATAATAACAGGTCAGTGTGAGGAGTAACCATTTTTTGTTTATGAAAGTACACCAATGCAGAACTCATAACCAGTTCAATACCGGCACTAACCAACCCACAACCAGTCTAATACCGGTACTAACCAACCCACAACCAGTCCAATACCGGCATAAACCAACCCACAACCAGTCCAATACCGGTACTAACCAACCCACAACCAGCCCAATACCGGCACAAACCAACCCACAACCATTCCAATACTGGTACTAACCAACCTACAACCAATCCAATACCGGCACAAGCCAACCCACAACCAGACAAATACCGGTACTAACCAACCCACAACCAGACAAATACCGGTACTAACCAACCCACAACCAGTGCAATAGTGGCACAAACCAAACCACAACCAGTCCAATACTGGCATTAACCAACCCACAACCAGTCCAGTACCGGTACTAACCAACCTACAACCAGACCAATATTGGGACGAACCAACCGATAACCAGTCCAATCCTGGCACTATCCAAACCACAACCAGTCCAATACTGGCACTAACCAACCCACAACCAGTCCAACACCAGTACTAACCAACTCAAAACCAGTCCAATACCGGCAAAAACCAACCCACAACCAGTCCAATACCAGCTCAAACCAAAGAACAAGGCCAACGCTAGTACTATGACAAGCAACAAACAAACCAACACCAAGACTAAACCAGCGTTGGACCGGTTGTATGTTGTTTCACAAAACCAAAGTGATTCTCACTCGACTTGTTTCAGTGAGATAATCAGTTCTGATTGAGAACAAGAAGCAGGTTTATCCCATTGAGGTCTGTACAACAAATATCTTGCTTTTTGTATCTATATGTTCTTTTTATATCCAAAAAAAAACATCTGCAAACACTGTTCACCTGTCCAGGTGTGACCCGTCACTGACAGTCACCTGAGCAAAACCCCTTGGACTAAGTGTAGCTGTGAGTGTTGCAACACTGACTCGCACACATACAAACAAACAAACAGATACTCTTCCTCCACATCCCACTTCTTGTTCTTGTGTTGATGTTTGTCATTATTCATTAACGACATATTTTAAATAAATTGCAGTGACGAACTGTCATGTTGGAGAACCTACTTATTTTGAAATTAATTGTACATTACTGATAAACTCTTTACATGTATGTATAATAGTCAGTTGGAGACTCTGTTGAATTTTGATGTGTGTTTACATTTTTACACTCTTGAATACCATTTCATTTAGACTCGTGGTTCTCGGATATCTCAGACCTATTCACCTCGTTAAACCTCAACTTCATGTCTCCTCCTAGATCTCATTCGGAGGTATGCGAAAAGTAAACAAAGAGCAATTAAAGCATAAATAGGTAGTATAGAGGAGAGTTCTTTTTGTTTTACCTGCAGAGCAGAAACAGCTTAGGGCGATCGACAGCAGTACAGAATGGAGCCACATCTCTTTCTCTCTCTTTCTCAGTTCTACAGACTGAAGGAGAAACCACTCTGAACCCAACTTCCTCATCAAACTCAGACAGGAGCTCCTCCTGTTGCACCTCCTCCATCCATACCTCCTTCTCCTATTTCTCCTTCTGTTGCACCTCCTCCCTACCTTTTAATTGGTAAGATTTTTTTAAATCATTAGTATTAATATTTTGAATTACAATTGATCTTTGATTGTCTCTATAAGATAGGTTATTAGCTACGATTGATTATTATTAGCAGTTAAATCAGTTATGAGTGTCATGCGTGGTTATTATTATTGTTGGTGTTATTATGGTTGATATATATGATTGTTACCACTTATTCATGATTGTTATGATTGACTTTTATTGGTTATTTTATTTTGATTGATCCAAGTTCATGATTGTGACTAATTAATTTGTTAAAGATTGTTTATTATCCTGACTATTATTGGTTAAGACTGATTGATGTAGTAAATGCTTAGTTATGATTAGTTGTGATTTATTCTGACTGTTGTTATGATTGGTGATTATTGGTTATGATTGTTATGCTTGTTTTTTACAGGTTATTGTCATTTCTATGGTTTTAAATATATGTTATAATTGTTTAAATATTGTGATTATTGTTACGATTATGATTAGTTATGATTATTGGTTATGACTGTTGTAATTGTTTTATGCACACTAAAATATTTGTATTACTGTTAATATTGATCATGATTAGTTGTAATACAGATTGTAATGATTGGTTATTATTGTTGAGACTTATTTATGGCTATTATTTTATGTTAAGTAATTTTTGTTGTCAATAATATTGTTTATGGTTAGTTACAATTGTTATGATTGATGTAAATAGTTCATATTAATGTTTTAGATTGTTATGATCCCTTTGAGTTTCCTTTTATTCTTTTATTGTGACTGATGATTGTTCAAATCCTTTATGATTAGTTTTGTTTTTACTTTTCTGATTGTTATTGTCATTATACAGTTGTGACTGGTTAGAGTTGGATTGATATAGTCTAAAGTTCAGTGCCAACATATTTTGATTCTTCCATCACTTCTGCATTTTGTTACACTCTGACCGCATTGCACAGACAAAAAAACATCCTGGAAGAGGAGGAGCAGGAGGAGGAGACAATGAGATTAAGAGTGATGAACATACTTTATTGAACAAACGCTTACGTCAGAGTCTAAAAGCGGTTTAGTAAACAGAAGCTCAAACTATCAGAATACATGAGAATATACAAGAGTTCAGCCTGGAGGTCAACACTTCGTAATCCTGCACCTTGTCTTTCAGAGAGCTGAGACCATCAAAGGTTGCTCTCCTCCTCCTGGTCCGCGGGGGGCGCTGTAGGCGGTTCCTCGGGAGAATCTGGCAGCTGAGGGCTACAAAGAGGAAGTGAGTGAAAATATATTTATCCAAACTGTAAAACTAACATGTTTATGACCAAGTGAGTAGAGAAATGATGGTTACCTCACTGCGTCCAGCGCAGCGTTGCTGCCGGTTTCTATGGTGACGTCAGTGGCAGGGAGGATGTAAGTACCATGAGAGGGGCCTGCCTCCACTGACTCCGCCTCTAACAGGTCAACTGTCACCTGAGGGGCGGGGCTTCCTAGAAAAAGAGGTTTCTAATTAGACTGAGGGACAGGGTGTGTGTAGGCGTGTGTGTGTGT